>JAIXMN010000059.1:5000-12500 GCA_025716815.1 Dichotomocladium elegans
TGACCAGAAGTCAAGTCAAAAAAAGACCTAGGATGACTGGAGGCCAAGTCTAAAAAAGACCTAGGGTAAGTCCAAGTCAGGTCTGAAAAAGACCTAGGAATGACCAGAAGTCAAGTCTAAAAAAGACCTAGGATGACTGAAGGCCAAGTCTAAAAAAGACCTAGGATGACTGAAGGCCAAGTCTAAAAAAGACCTAGAATGACCAGAAGTCAAGTCAAAAAAAGACCTAGGGTAAGTCCAAGCCAAGTGTAAAAAAGACCTAGGATGACTGAAGTCCAAGTCTAAAAAAGACCTAGGATGACTGAAGGCCAAGTCTAAAAAAGACCTAGGATGACCAGAAGCCAAGTCTAAAAAAGACCTAGGATGACTAAAGGCCAAGTCTAAAAAAGACCTAGGATGACCAGAAGTCAAGTCTAAAAAAGACCTAGGATGACTAAAGGCCAAGTCTAAAAAAGACCTAGGATAAGTCCCAGTCAAGTCTAGAAAAGACCTAGGCCAAGTCCAAGTCAAGTCAAAAAAAGACCTAGGTCCAAGTCAGTCCAAGTCTAAGGCAAAGTCCTAGGGCAAAATGGCCGAGGTCTAAGTGAAAAAGACCTAGGGACAAGATGGCCAAGGTCTCAGACAAGGTCTTAAGGGAAAGTTGGCCTAGATACAAGGTAAAAAGTCCTAGGTGGAAAAAAAGTGCTTGTCAAAATGAAAAAAAAAGACAAGATAACCTACGGCCATACAATGGGGAATGCACCGGATCCCGTTCGATCTCCGCAGTTAAGCCCCATCTGGCACAGTCAGTACTATGGTCGGGGACGACATGGGAATACTGTGTGCTGTAGGTTTTTTGCTGCACTTTTTTTTTCCCCTTTCAATTTTTTTTGCGCAAGACACTATGCATGCTTCTTTTTTTTTTTATTACCATGCTCATTTACTTATTACTGTGCTTTTTGAATATAGTGCACGGTTGAAAACAAAATTTTTTTGTTCAAAAAAAAAAAAGGTCAAGTTCCTAACCAAAGGTCAACCATTCCCCTTTACACCTTTCTTTGATTTTTTGTAGAAAACGAATGTGTTTGATTATTTTTGTCACAAAAACACATCCAAATGCTTCGTTTGTCATTTCTTTCTGAAGACCATGGTGCACCATGTCTGTTTGCATGGAAAGAAGGAAAAAAAACGGAAAAAAAAAGAGGTGGAAAATGCAAAACCAGGGCAAAATCGAACTCTGCGGCAAAACCCGCTCTGTGCGGGTTTCGAACCCGAATCCATCGCTTTGATAGTCCAACGCACTAACCACTTGGTTATCAAGCTCACTTCTGTTTTACATAAAATAATCAATCACCATGACCGCAACTCCAACAGTTTTTTGTGCATTACTCGACAGCATCACGTCCGTTTGCGCTGCAAGTAGGCTCATTCGACTCGCCAAACTTTGGTTTACCAGGAACCATCGCGGCTTTGATATGGTAACTATGAAAAATTGATTCGCGAAAAAAAGGGGTAAAGTAAGTGCTTAATTAATTTGTCGATCTCATATTTCTCGGTGGTTTCTTGTCCGTTTGCGATGAGAGTAGGCTCATTCGACTCGCCGAACAATGTTTTATTAGAAACCATCGCGGCTTTGGTATAGTAATATGAAAAAATTGATTCGTGAAAAAAGGGGTAAAGTAATTGCTTAATTAATTTGTCGATCTCATATTTCTCGGTGGTTTCTTGTCCGTTTGCGATGAAAGTAGGCTCATTCGACTCGCCGAACATTGTTCTATTAGCAACTATCGCGGCTTTGGTATGGTAATATGTAAAAAATGATATGCGAAAACAGGGGCAAAGTAATCACTTAATTTGTCGATCTCATATTTCTCGGTGGTTTCTTGTCCGTTTGCGATGAAAGTAGGCTCATTCGACTCGCCGAAGATTGTTCTATTTGCAGCCATCGCGGCTTTGGTATGGTAATATGTAAAAAATGATATGCGAAAACAGGGGCAAAGTAATCACTTAATTTGTCGATCTCATATTTCTCGGTGGTTTCTTGTCCGTTTGCGATGAAAGTAGGCTCATTCGACTCGCCGAAGATTGTTCTATTTGCAGCCATCGCGGCTTTGGTATGGTAATATGTAAAAAATGATTCACGAAAAAAGGGGCAAGTAATCACTTAATTAGTCGATCACATATTTCTCGGCGGTTTCTTGTCCGTTTGAGGTGCAAATAGGCTCATTCGATGCGCAATATTTTTCTGTAGTAGAAACCATCGCGGCTTTTGCATATGAAGAACACCAATTTTCAATTACCATGAAAAAACGTAAGTTGAATTATTTCTTCACAGGTTTTTGAATGTTTTCATGATGCACATGCTTTTGCCTATCATTTTATCATGGTTTTAATTTTTTTTATTTTTTTGTATAATTTTTTTGGTCAAACACTCTGCGACTAACTCTAGAAAACAGCTAGAAAGTGTCCCCATGATGTCCCAAAATGACCTAGACATATTGAGGAAAAGTCCTAGAATGAGTCCCAGTCAAGTGTAAAAAAGACCTAGGATGATTGGAAGTCAAGTGTAAAAAAGACCTAGAGTAAGTCCAAGTCAAGTCTGAAAAAGACCTAGGATCATTGGAAGTCAAGTGTAAAAAAGACCTAGAGTCAGTCCAAGTCAAGTGGAAAAAAGACCTAGAGTAAGTCCAAGTCAAGTCTAAAAAAGACCTAGGATGATTGGAAGTCAAGTGTAAAAAAGACCTAGAGTCAGTCCAAGTCAAGTGTAAAAAAGACCTAGAGTCAGTCCAAGTCAAGTCTAAAAAAGACCTAGGATCATTGGAAGTCAAGTGTAAAAAAGACCTAGAGCCAGTCCAAATCAAGTCTAAAAAAGACCTAGGATCATTGGAAGTCAAGTCTAAAAAAGACCTAGGGTAAGTCCAAGTCAAGTCTAAAAAAGACCTAGAGTCAGTCCAAGTCAAGTCTAAAAAAGACCTAGGATCTGCCAAGTCCAGTGTAAAAAAGACCTAGAGTCAGTCCAAGTCAAGTCTAAAAAAGACCTAGGATCTGCCAAGTCAAGTCTAAAAAAGACCTAGGGTAAGTCCAAGTCAAGTCTAAAAAAGACCTAGAGTCAGTCCAAATCAAGTCTAAAAAAGACCTAGGATCTGCCAAGTCAAGTCTAAAAAAGACCTAGGCCCAAGTGAAAAAGACCTTGGTCCAAGTCTAAAAAAGACCTAGGTCCCAAGTGAAAGAAACCGTCCATGATGCAAAGGACAGAGTCGAACCCATGACCTCTGCAATCTCTGCACCCTGTGTAGCATTTTTCTGCATGTTAATTATCCTATAGATGAATTTCCTCAATACGCCGGTGGCGGGGTTTTACCGGGCGTATGCAGCCGCTTTCCCCCCACAACAAAGTCATTTCGGCCTTGACGGTTTTTCATTACTCGGAGGTCGTAAAGTGGTCCGTTTGGGCTCAAAGTTGGATCATTCGAAAGCTCTCGACGCGCCCGTTCGAATGGTGGTACTCCGGAGGCCCTCCGGGCACGAAATTCGGGTCAAAAAGCCCCTCGCGCGTCGAGAATGCATTTTCGTGAAGGTGCATTTGTGTGTTTCTCAACGAGTTCTGGTCCGTTTGGCATGGAACTTGGTTTATTCGATGCGCCGAAATTTTGCGCACAAGAAACCATCGCGGCATTTGCATGAGAAGAATGCAAATGCGCGGTTATTACGAAAAAACATGAGGTGAAAATTTTATTTTCAGGTTTCTGTTTGTTTTCATGATGCACATGCTTTTGCCATTCATTTTATTGCGGTTTTAACTTTTTTTATGTTTTTTTTGTATTTTTCTGCGATAAAGGATGCTGCGATTCACTGCAGAAAACACCTAGAGATTGTCTCAAAGATGTCCGAAAATGTCCCCCATGTGTTGCAGAAAAGTCCTAAGATGGGTCCCAGTCAAGTGTAAAAATGACCTAGACGTATTGGGGAAAAGACCTAGGATGGGTCCCAGTCAAGTGTAAAAATGACTTGGACGTTTTGAGGAAAAGTCCTTGAAGTGACCCCAGTCAAGTGTAAAAATGACTTGGACGTTTTGAGGAAAAGACCTAGGATGGGTCCCAGTCAAGTGTAAAAATGACCTAGACGTTTTGAGGAAAAGACCTAGGATGGGTCCCAGTCAAGTGTAAAAATGACCTAGACGTTTTGAGGAAAAGACCTAGGATGGGTCCCAGTCAAGTGTAAAAATGACCTAGACGTTTTGAGGAAAAGACCTAGGATGGGTCCCAGTCAAGTGTAAAAATGACCTAGACGTTTTGAGGAAAAGACCTAGGATGGGTCCCAGTCAAGTGTAAAAATGACTTGGACGTTTTGAGGAAAAGTCCTTGAAGTGACCCCAGTCAAGTGTGAAAATGACTTGGACGTTTTGAGGAAAAGTCCTAGGAGTGACCCCAGTCAAGTCCCAAAATGACCTAGGATGATTGGAAGTCAAGTCTAAAAAAGACCTAGGATGATTCCCAGTCAAGTCTAAAAAAGACCTAGGATGAGTCCAAGTCAAGTCTGAAAAAGACCTAGGGTGAGTCCAAGTCAAGTCTAAAAAAGACCTAGGATGAGTCCAAGTCAAGTCTGAAAAAGACCTAGGCCAAGTCCAAGTCAAGTCTAAAAAAGACCTAGGGTAAGTCCTAGTCAAGTCTAAAAAAGACCTAGGGTAAGTCCTAGTCAAGTCTAAAAAAGACCTAGGATCTGCCAAGTCAAGTCTAAAAAAGACCTAGGGTAAGTCCTAGTCAAGTCTAAAAAAGACCTAGGCCAAGTCCAAGTCAAGTCTAAAAAAGACCTAGGATGATTCCAAGTCAAGTGTAAAAAAGACCTAGGGTAAGTCCTAGTCAAGTCTAAAAAAGACCTAGGATGAGTCCAAGTCAAGTCTAAAAAAGACCTAGGCCAAGTCCAAGTCAAGTCTAAAAAAGACCTAGGATGATCCAAGTCAAGTTAAAAAAGACCTAGGAAGTCCAAGTCAAGTCTAAAAAAGACCTAGGAAGTCCAAGTCAAGTCTAAAAAAGACCTAGGAAGTCCAAGTCAAGTCTAAAAAAGACCTAGGATGAGTCCAAGTCAAGTCTAAAAAAGACCTAGGAAGTCCAAGTCAAGTCTAAAAAAGACCTAGGAAGTCCAAGTCAAGTCTAAAAAAGACCTAGGATGAGTCCAAGTCAAGTCTAAAAAAGACCTAGGTAAGTCCAAGTCAAGTCTAAAAAAGACCTAGGATGAGTCCAAGTCAAGTCTAAAAAAGACCTAGGCCAAGTCCAAGTCAAGTCTAAAAAAGACCTAGGATGAGTCCAAGTCAAGTCTAAAAAAGACCTAGGAAGTCCAAGTCAAGTCTAAAAAAGACCTAGGATGAGTCCAAGTCAAGTCTAAAAAAGACCTAGGGTAAGTCCAAGTCAAGTCTAAAAAAGACCTAGGAAGTCCAAGTCAAGTCTAAAAAAGACCTAGGAAGTCCAAGTCAAGTCTAAAAAAGACCTAGGAAGTCCAAGTCAAGTCTAAAAAAGACCTAGGATGAGTCCAAGTCAAGTCTAAAAAAGACCTAGGGTAAGTCCTAGTCAAGTCTAAAAAAGACCTAGGATAGTCCAAGTCAAGTCTAAAAAAGACCTAGGGTAAGTCCTGTCAAGTCTAAAAAAGACCTAGGATCTGCCAAGTCAAGTCTAAAAAAGACCTAGGGTAAGTCCTAGTCAAGTCTAAAAAAGACCTAGGATCAGTCCAAGTCAAGTCTAAAAAAGACCTAGGCCAAGTCCAAGTCAAGTCTAAAAAAGACCTAGGGTAAGTCCTAGTCAAGTCTAAAAAAGACCTAGGATCTGCCAAGTCAAGTCTAAAAAAGACCTAGGGTAAGTCCTAGTCAAGTCTAAAAAAGACCTAGGATCAGTCCAAGTCAAGTCTAAAAAAGACCTAGGCCAAGTCCAAGTCAAGTCTAAAAAAGACCTAGGACAGTCCAAGTCAAGTCTAAAAAAGACCTAGGACCAGTCAAGTCAAGTCTGAAAAAGACCTAGGCCCTTTACGTCCAAGTATCAGGGACCGGCGTATTGAAAAGCCTTTAAGCGTCGTATTGGGAAAGGGACCGTCGTATTGCTGTGAGCGCGGCATTGAACAGGTACCCCTTGGTAAACGACGGTCCACCGCCACTGCGGGGGTTCGAACTTGGGCAAACGACACCCGCAGGAACCTTGAGGGGGGTGGTGGGTCCAAGTGGGCCCAACATGTAGACCCTTTGGACTCAAAGTCAGAAGAGCTCAAGTCAATTGATTTTGACTTGGACTTGATGTGCGAGGACTGGTACTCCTGGTAGACTTTGAGGTCTTTGGATTTACATCCCCTGTTTGAGTTCTAGTGAACGTCTTTAGCTAGTTCTCCTAGAGGTGGTGGTTTTGCCTTTGGAATCTAGGTCAGAAGAGTTCAAGTCAATTGAGTTTGACTTGGACTTGATGTGCGAGGACTGGTACTCCTGGTAGATCTAGAGACTAGTGGTTTTACTACCTCTCTATGTACTTTGACTCCTAGGGACTTGTAAAATGGAGTTCAAGTAAAGGTTGGTTGAGTCCCTAAGAACTCGGGTTGTGTTCCCAGTTCTTCAAGGCCGGCTTTGTTAAGCCTAGGTCTTTTGTTGTTGAGAGTCCCTTTTTGAAGGGTGAATACTGGTCTTTTTGACTTGAAATGACCTTGGGTCGTTTGGTTGATAGACATAGAGTAGGGTGTGTTGCTTTGTCAGGGCCCTACTAGATAAAAAGTCGAGCCTTGTGCTTTGGACTTGAAAGGAAGGTAGCAAATGCGTATTGATGGTCAATGACTAGGCTTGAGGAACCTAGATCATTTGGGTGCAATGACCCCTAAGCGCGTTTTTCCCTTTGGGAGAGATGCAAGTTGGGGATTCTAGTCATCCTTCAAGGAGTTTCGACTTGCTCAAGTCTTTTTGAGATTTGGCTCTAGCATGTTCGACTCTTGAAAAACAGTTGTAGACTGGAGGTTAGACACTTGAGGTGGATTCCTTGTTTGTAATGCTTGAGTGCATTGCTCTTGGATGTATTCATCTCAAAAGGGTTGCGAAAGATGGACTGTAGGCCTTTGATGCCTTGGCTCGATCATTTCTATGATGAGAGTGCTCAGGTCCTAGGACTTTTTGGAGTGTAAAACTCCTTGAGGTCTGAGGTCTTTCAAGTAGTTACCTGGTTGATCCTGCCAGTAGTCATATGCTTGTCTCAAAGATTAAGCCATGCATGTCTAAGTATAAGCAATTATACAGCGAAACTGCGAATGGCTCATTAAATCAGTCATAATCTACCTGGCACCGCATCTACCACTTGGATAACCGTGGTAATTCTAGAGCTAATACATGCCGAGAAAAGTGGCGACGAAAGAAGCCATGCATTGATTAGATACAAGCCAACTTGGGGTAAAACCCAGTCTTGGTGATTCATAATAACTTGCGGATCGAATTGAGTCGACAGCTTAGTCGATTTCCTGCCCTATCACCGCTTATATACGTAGTGTAGTGGACTACGTAGGCTG
>JAIXMN010000059.1:15000-58860 GCA_025716815.1 Dichotomocladium elegans
TTGTGCATTCTGTGATCAAAAAGGATGGTTGGGGCGCTTGTGATTTAGTAATAAGTGCATAACGGACGCCTGTTAGAGCATGTCATCTGACAGGGTGATTAAGCAGAACTGCTAAGCCTATTCACCGTTCGTGGTGGTGTTGTGTTACAAAAGCTAGAACGAATACTTACTCATAATAAATGTGAATTTCTTTAACGCCTTTTTCCCCTCCAAAGTTTTCCTTATACTCTTGTTCACCATAAAATGGCTTCCTCAAAATCCAACAAAATCTCGGCACGCACTGTTGCCAAGGTCACGAAACACCATTATCGACCGGTAATCCCTTCGCAGACACGCTTGCAACTTGCGCATAGGTGTTCCCCAGTCGTTACGCGACGTTTGACCAGATCTATGGCATCACTAGATCTTCATGGAGATGGTATGAGTAAGACTGGTCGTCCATTTCGAGAAAAGGGCAATGATCCATATCAGAAACTCTACAAAATACAGCCTCATTAAAAGACAGACATAGCTGATACCCAGGCCAGTCCTATGAGTGAGGACGATGACGATGACGATGGCGATGACGTGAACGACGATGATGAAGGCGGTGAAGAGATCGATCTCAAAGGAGGAATGTTGGATAGGATGGATGATTTGGCGTTCACCAAATACCGCTTCCAGGTCGACGAAACGGAAAGCGATTGCAGTACTGGCAGTGAAAGTGATAGTGATGAGGCCAATACCAACTACGACGCTCGTAGAGACAGTACTGTGATAGAAATCTCCCAATCAGCTCGACAAATGTCAACCTTGCGGTCGCTGTTGCCAGCGAATGCTATTCTTACATTAGATCTAGACATTAACTGCAGCTTGACTTTGTTGAAGACCAGCAAGGTCCTGTCGATGTCAAGGCTTACGTTTGCAAAAGACAAGGGTGCACACATGTGTCGAAAGAAGCGGCAAATAGAGTAGCAGCATGGTTTTCGTGAGAAAGCAGAATCTCGGAGAAGTTGTTGCCATTTCTCTTTTTCCTCACAATAGCTTGTGTTTAATTAAGAGCAGGATGGTTCGTTTTGCACATGTTCAAAAGTATAATGCGAGGGCGCACTACCAGAAAAAGGGTGGGAAGCGCATCGATATTTCTATTAACCGCGTCGCGCCCATTTTTATTCTCCTACTGTACCATTCTCTCCCGTTTTGTTTTTAAGCTTTAAAGGCTTTCTTTTATTTTCCAGACAATCACTGTCTCCTTTTTACCTCCACGTTCACGCCATTCACCCATCTTATTCTTACATTGTGGCGAACTAGCCAATGGCCAATTGCCAGCTTTGCTGCACAGAAATGGCGACGGATGACAAGAAAAGAATACAGCATGCCGAGTTTGGTACCTTTCAGCAGCTGCCAGTCTCCCACTGTTCGCCGCTTTTTCTTTTAATCGCACAAATGTTCGAGTTAAGTGCGGCAAGAGAGATTGCGAAATATATAGAGATGCCATGCGAACAAAATAAAAGTGCGTTCCAAATGCGACTTGGCAGTAACCAAATGGGATTACTAAAACCGAGAACTTGCATTGTTTGCGCGAATGTCCTTGCCAACCAAATCCAAAAAAAAGAATCCTCTTGACGATAAAATAATACTGCAGGATCCAACATCTTTGTATGTGGCATCGACCTTCGAAATGCTGCCGAACAACTGGGCTGTGGGAGACGAATTGGATAGACGAAAAAAACGAAAAACCTCGATGATTTTTTGCGAATTCAATAGCCGCTGCCGGCCAAATTCAGGGCCGCAATTCACCAACAACCAAAGTTTTTATGCCCAAACTTTTCTCAGCAATAACGAACTAAAAAATACGGCAACGAACAACTAATCCTTGTCGCAAACTTCTTCTTGAAAATCCTGTATTTGCCTTTGGCCTACCAAGCCAACTAAAACATGTTGGAAGTGTGTGTGGTAAGAACTGGTTTTTGGTGCGCCCAGCCATTACACTGCCACTGCACGAGCCTGATGCATTATCGCGCCTTCGTTTAGAAGGTGGCAGAATTTTTGAAGGGAACGAGCAGGCCTTTTTAGGCATGCCACTGCTCGGGGGCATTCCCTCCTAACAAATGGCACAGTGTCTGTGCTGTCTCACAGACTAGATTCTTAGTGGGTGCGGCCCCACCTGAATCGAAATAAATGCCGACCCAAACATCCAAAGAAGTCGAATGTAGGAGGTGAACCTACAGAAAAAACACAAAAGCTTGTCTCGATGGAAGTAGACATCCCCTCTTCTGAGGTGGATGTCTCCCCATCTAAAAATGTGGTGAGTCCTCCTGCTCCCAAAACTGTTAGCTATGCTGCAGTGGCGGGTAATGGTCACTCACAAAAGTTGAAGGTCGCGTACTTGCGTGAACACAATGCTGTGGAAGCGCAATTGGTACGCCCCTTAAATGAGGCCCAATTTAATAGGGTCCTCAACTTAATTCGATCTCGCTTACCTAGCCAGATCCAACTTGTAATGGAGGTTGATCTTCAGCCTTCTTACTTGCGCGTTTTCCTTGCGAATAAGCAGGCAAAACAAGCGGTATTGGCATCCCCTTTCAAGGTGGATAGCCACACCCTTGTCTTTGAAGACAAGTGGGCAGTGGACCGAAGGGGCGGCCGCAGATACCGCATCTACAAATGTCCTTATGGCTGTGATAAGTCTCACTTTGTGAGCTCACTAAAAGCGTTTGGCCTTGTAACAAAGGTCGTGAATGTTCGCATTGCGAACATTCCGTCTGCTGACTGGTGGGTAACGATTCAGTTACCCAAGGGAGCTTCGCTCCCTTCTCATGTTAAGTTGTTTGGCCCTAGTGGCGAAACACTTAGCAGAGTTCAGGCGTGCGATGAATGTTTTCATTGCCGCCTGAGTGGACATAAGTCTACGTCTTGTCCAGCCAAGGCTGCAGGTGTCGTTCCTAAACGGCCTGCTAAACCCCTCACTGGAGTCATTCAAGATCTCTCGTCCTTGGCTTTGGCGGCCAAAACATGTCCAAAAACTCCTGAGATTCCCGACCAGCCGCCAATAGACCAAAGTCCCACTGGTGATGCAAAAAATGAAGAAATTCAAACAGACGAGACGCCTGCTCTTAGCAAGCAAACGCCGGTGGCGGTTTCCACCCCACCTTCATTTGAAGAAATTGGAAAAATCACAAAGCATGCCCTTTCTTCCTCTGGGGTGTCTAGTGGACGCATCCACAAGCCCAAACGACTGAAGGCGAAACACACAAAAGGCTCGAAACACGCAAATTGCCCCTCTTTAGAGGGTGCCCCTTCCCCAAAAGATGTAGACGACCGTTAAGGTCCCCTCATTTTGTAAACAATCTGTACATATTTTTTTGATTCAATACATTATCCACCCTAAGCATTTTTGTTTGTAAAGCGTTATGGTCCCATCTAGCTTTATCAGTTTTCTAAATGTGCGCGGTCTGTCTCATTCATTGAGTCGCAAAAAACTGCAGACGTTGCAAAACCTTATGGTTGCGCATCGACTGCCCTTTGTCTTATTATGTGAAAGTCACCTTTCTGATTCCCAGTGGTTGACCTTCAATCACCAAAACCCCTTGTGGTTTGGAAGGCGTCTTGCAAATGGAAGTTCAAGTTCGACAGAATTTGGCATCCTAATGCAACAGCCTCTCTGTGAGTCGTTCACCCTCACTGTCCTACCTTTAGATGGGCTTCCACCTAATAGTGTTGGACTTGAGATCACTCATAATGATCTCAGCTTTAGGGTCTTGCTTCTGCATGCCCCTAATCAGCACTCTCTTCGGAGAGAGCACTTTAAAACGATCAACTCTTGTCTTTCCCGACTTGAGGATAACTCGTTTCTTTTGGTAGGTGATTTCAATTGCGTTCTCGATCCGCGTGATCGATTGCCAGTTGGATCAGTTGCTGATGCAGGAGCTAAGGAACTTAGTTCCCTTCTCTCTTTAATGCGTGGTCAAGATGCTTGGCGAAGGTTGCGGGATTCTCGCGATAAAGGCTTCACCTTTGCAAGTACTAGCCACAACCATAGAAGTAGGATCGATAGAATCTACCTACCACAAACGTGGGGTGCACTGGCCTCTCAATGGTTGTCTAGCCCATTTGAAGGCAGTGATCACCACCTCATCTCATTGCGTCTTAAGGCCAACACGCATGTTGGTCAACGTCGTCCTTGGCGACTGAATCCTAAGATACTTACATATGACATTCAGGATCAAGTCTCTTCCTGTCTTAACTCTGACCAGCCGCACACCTCTCCTTTAGAGGATTGGATGTCCATGAAATCTAGCTGTTGCAAACTCTTTCAGAGTCTTCAACGTAAACGAGCTGCAAGGCTCAACTCGCGTATCAAAACGCTTTTGACCAGACACCAACGCACTGTGGCAAAAGGTGCGGATACATCTGCTGTGTTGGATGAATTGGCCTCAGCCTATGAGTCCTTTGGCAGTGAATCTCGTCTAGCTAATTTTGATCGATGGAGGCGTTTAGGGGATAAGGCCAATCCTTATACCTTGCGTAAAGTGAAGCCTTCCCAACCTCCTGCTCTTATTGAGGCCTTAAGGTCCACCCCTGAAATGCCTCTTGAGGATTCCCCCTCTATCTCTGCTTTGATTCAGACATACTACACTGAGCTCTATGTAAATGAACCAAATGACCCAACTGCAAGTGAAGTGGTGCTCACTCAGTTGAAAAATGACTTGCGTCAACGCGGGTTCAATTCAGATCCTTTAGTTCACCTTGACAAAAAGATATCAGAGGAAGAGGTCAGATGCAGCATCCTCTCCCTCAAAAATGGTAAAGCACCTGGGCCAGATGGCCTGAGTGCAGAATTCTACAAAGCCTATGTGGATGAGGTAGCCCCTAGGCTTACCTTGGTCTTCAATGACCTCCTTGCTGGGATCCGCCCACCCAGTGACTTTGTGATGAGTAATGTGGTACTTCTCTTCAAGAAGGGAGACCCTACTCTTTTGAAAAACTACCGTCCCATTTCCCTACTGAATGTGGACTATAAAATCTTCACAAAACTCCTAGCTTTGCGAATTGCACCTGCTCTTTGCCCTAGGATCCGACCCAGTCAGACTGCATTCTTGCCTGGCCGTGATATTGGAACTGGCATCCGAGATGTCCAGATGGTTCTAAAATACCTTGAAGTGACCAACACCCCTGGTGTTTGCCTCTTCTTGGATCAAGAGAAAGCTTATGACCGTGTCAACCATTCCTTTCTGTTCGCAGTGCTTACAACACTTGGGATCCCTCCTGGGATTCTAGGTGTTTTACACACTTTATATGGACAAGCCCAGTCCACTGTTCTAGTGAATGGTGTTCCTACTGCTCGTTTTCAGGTTAAAAGAGGAGTTCGGCAAGGTGATCCCCTCTCCTGTGTGTTATTCATTTGCGTTATGGCTTGCCTTCAGGCTTTGCTTGAAGACAACAATGACATTGGGTTAGCTTTGCCTAATGCTCCCAAAATGACTTTTACGATGTTTGCAGATGATACTGTGATTTGTCTCTCCCACTGGGACCAATACCAGTCTCTATCCCAAACACTTGATGTGTACTGCCGAGCTAGTGGTGCTCGTTTCAATACAGAAAAAACGGAGGTCCTTTCATCCGGCGATGTCGGTCTTCATCCATCTTCCCTCCCTAAGCCTGTCTTACCTACTACTCCTATACGCCATTTAGGAGTACCTGTAGGTTTTCAGCTAGACTTCGCGTCTACATGGGAACCCACCCTAAGGAAACTTGAAGATGCAGCTACTGCTCTAAGACTTTCCTCCCTCTCTGTCAAAGGGAGAATTATGGCATTAAGGACCTTGATTCTTCCCAAGGTCTTCTTTCTAGCACGTTATATCTATATCAGCTCTAGCCGCCTACGCTCTCTTGAGGCCTTTCTAGCTCGTCTAGTTTGGAATCAAGGACGTAGTAAAGCTAATAAGTATGTTCTTGGGTTGTCCCTCCAAGAAGGAGGCCTTGGCTTCCACCATCTTTCTACTATGGTAAAAGCTATCCGTCTTCGTGAAATACGATCGTTTCGCTCAGACTTGGATGCTCGCTGGGTCAAAGTGCTTATGCACCTTTGGCATCTTCAAGTCAGTAAGGGAAAGGGCATTCCCTTGGCCTCCATCCAGGTTTACCTGGTGGATCCTTGGCTGCAAACAGCTACTGGACTTCGCTCCATGAATAACTGCTGGCCACAGTTTTGGAGCAAAACACATTCTGAATGGTGTCGTAGAGCAGGCGACTCCTTTGCAGATTATCTGTCTTCTGCTCTTAATTGGGACTACCCTTTGTGGTACACCCATCTAACAGCGTTTGGTCCAAGTCGAATTTGGTCTACTATTCGACGTGAACTCACTGAAGCCACTCTTCCAGTTTGCTGGTCGAGTGTCATAAAACCTGATGGAACTTGGCGTCACTCGGCTTTTGACATGTGCGCCCCTTCTGTTGCCTCTATGTTCATCCGTGTCTTGACACGCGACGTTCCTCTAGAGATGCGACAATCTATGTTCTGGCCTTGTACCTCTACTTTGGTCCTTGCTGCCTGTGCCATTGTTAATGGTAGAAAGTTGCAGTGGAGTCTTCTGACTTCCCCTTCTAAACTTTACTACCCTTTGATCAGAGAAAAAGCTACCTTGCCAGCCTTCCCCTCTGATCTTCCTAAGGACCTAGGAATTTGCCACTTGCGTTCTTTTGTTCGCCCTTGGCCGTCGGTCTGGCGTTTACCTGTAGCTAACTCAGTTCAGCTGTTTCTGTGGGAACTTCAGAGGGGTTCCCTTCTAACAGCTGATCGTCTTCGGTCTCTTCCACATGAGCAACGACTTTGCCTATGTGAAACACTGAAGAAACGTGTGAGCACTTGTTCTGGGCTTGCCCTCCTGTGCTAGAAGTATTAGACCTCTGGTGGCATAGTTGGTCAATATTACCTGAATTGAGTAGCCCTCCATATATCCAGTGGAAACACTGGCGCTACTACCACCTCTACACGTACAGTCTACCCTTTCCTGTCAAGGAATTCGGTGGATTGTCCATTGGACTTGTTCTGAAACAGTCATGGGCAATTCTTCTCTGGTCAATTTGGTTGACCAGAAATGCTGCCCGTTTTGAGTCGCATCCATGGAGTGCTTCTCAAATATGTCTTTGCTATAACAAACGTTTGGACTTAGAATTCCAATTGCTGAAGCGACAACGGTCCCTTTCTCAAACGACCCTTGCCACTTTGAGGAAACTTTTCCTCTTACCAATGCCTAGCCCTAATTCGTGAGCAAAATCTGTGTTCCTAGGCCTATGCGATTAAGTGTAAGCCATCATGTCTTGAGCGCTTAAGTCTTTGAGTGTGAGTGACCAGTTCGACTCTGGTGTCTTGGCGCTTGAGGAAGCCACTACCACTTAAAACAATCAAAATCCCAAGACGATTAGATACCCCGTGAGTGGGCAAAAACCTCGACGTGGTTCACGGGCATAACACTTCCTCTAAGGGTTGTGGCTAATATTTGCCTTTGGCCTACCAAGCCAACTAAAACATGTTGGAAGTGTGTGTGGTAAGAACTGGTTTTTGGTGTGCCCAGCCATTACACTGCCACTGCACGAGCCTGATGCATTATCGCGCCTTCGTTTAGAAGGTGGCAGAATTTTTGAAGGGAACGAGCAGGCCTTTTTAGGCATGCCACTGCTCGGGGGCATTCCCTCCTAACAAATGGCACAGTGTCTGTGCTGTCTCACAGACTAGATTCTTAGTGGGTGTGGCCCCACCTGAATCGAAATAACTGCTGACCCAAACATCCAAAGAAGTCGAATGTAGGAGGTGAACCTACAGAAAAAACACAAAAGCTTGTCTCGATGGAAGTAGACATCCCCTCTTCTGAGGTGGATGTCTCCCCATCTAAAAATGTGGTGAGTCCTCCTGCCCCCAAAACTGCTAGCTTTGCTGCAGTGGCAGGTAATGGTCACTCACAAAAGTTGAAGGTCGCGTACTTGCGTGAACACAATGCTGTGGAAGCGCAATTAGTACGCCCCTTAAATGAGGCCCAATTTAATAGGGTCCTCAACTTAATTAGATGTCGCTTACCTAGCCAGATCCAACTTGTAATGGAGGTTGATCTTCAGCCTTCTTACTTGCGCGTTTTCCTTGCAAATAAGCAGGCAAAACAAGCGGTATTGGCATCCCCTTTCAAGGTGGATAGCCACACCCTTGTCTTTGAAGACAAGTGGGCAGCGGACCAAAGGGGCGGCTGCAGGTGTCGTTCCTAAACGGCCTGCAAAACCCCTCGCTGGAGTCATTCAAGATCTCTCGTCCTTGGCTTTGGCGGCCAAAACATGTCCTAAAAATTCCGAGATTCCCGAACGGCCGCCCATTGACCAAAACCCTACTAGTGATGCACAACATGAGGAAATTCAAAAAGACGAGACGCCTGCTCTTTGCAAGCAAACACCGGTGGCGGTTTCCACCCCACCTTCATTTGAAGAAATTCGAAAAATCACAAAACATGCCCTTTCTTCCTCTGGGGTGTCTAGTGGACGCGTCCACAAGACAAAACGACTGAAGGCGAAACACTCAAAAGGCTTGAAACATGCAAATTGCCCCTCTTTAGAGGGTGCCCCTTCCCCGAAAGATGTAGACGACCATTAAGGTCCACTCATTTTTGTAAAAAATCTGTACATATTTTTTGATTCAATACAATATCCACCCGAAGCATTTTTGTTTGTAAAGCGTTATGGTCCCATCTAGCTATATCAGTTTTCTAAATGTGCGCGGTCTGTCTCATTCATTGAGTCGCAAAAAACTGCAGACGTTGCAAAACCTTATGGTTGCACATCGACTGCCCTTTGTCTTATTATGTGAAAGTCACCTTTCTGATTCCCAGTGGTTGACCTTCAATCACCAAAACCCCTTGTGGTTTGGAAGGCGTCTTGCAAATGGAAGTTCAAGCTCGTCAGAATTTGGCATCCTAATGCAACAGCCTCTCTGTGAGTCGTTCACCCTCACTGTCCTCCCTTTAGGTGGGCTTCCACCTAATAGTGTTGGACTTGAGATCACTCATAATAATCTCAGCTTTAGGGTCTTGCTTCTGCATGCCCCTAATCAGCACTCTCTTCGGAGAGAGCACTTTAAAACGATCAACTCTTGTCTTTCCCGACTTGAGGATAACTCGTTTCTTTTGGTAGGTGATTTCAACTGCGTTCTCGATCCACGTGATCGATTAACAGTTGGATCAGTTGCTGATGCAGGAGCTAAGGAACTTAGTTCCCTTCTCTCTTTAATGCGTGGTCAAGATGCTTGGCGAAGGTTGCAGGATTCTCGCGATAAAGGCTTCACCTTTGCAAGTACTAGCCACAACCATAGAAGTAGGATCGATAGAATCTACCTACCACAAACGTGGGGTGCACTGGCCTCTCAATGGTTGTCTAGCCCATTTGAAGGCAGTGATCACCACCTCATCTCATTGCGTCTTAAGGCCAACACGCATGTTGGTCAACGTCGTCCTTGGCGACTGAATCCTAAGATACTTACATATGACATTCAGGATCAAGTCTCTTCCTGTCTTAACTCTGACCAGCCGCACACCTCTCCTTTAGAGGATTGGATGTCCATGAAATCTAGCTGTTGCAAACTCTTTCAGAGTCTTCAACGTAAACGAGCTGCAAGGCTCAACTCGCGTATCAAAACGCTTTTGACCAGACACCAACACACTGTGGCAAAAGGTGCGGATACATCTGCTGTGTTGGATGAATTGGCCTCAGCCTATGAGTCCTTTGGCAGTGCATCTCGTCTTGTTAATTTTGATCGATGGAGGCGTTTAGGGGATAAGGCCAATCCTTATACCTTGCGTAAAGTGAAGCCTTCCCAACCTCCTGCTCTTATTGAGGCCTTAAGGTCCACCCCTAAAATGCCTCTTGAGGATTCGCCCTCTATATCTGCTTTGATTCAGACATACTACACTGAGCTCTTTGTAAATGAACCAAATGACCCACCTGCAAGTGAAGTGGTGCTCACTCAGTTGAAAAATGACTTGCGTCAACACTAGGGTTTCTCATTGACGGATCTGGATCAGATTGGATCCAATCCGGATCCACACTGCGCATCGAATTGCTCACACCGAATCCGATCCATTTGCTAAACGGATTGCAATTTGCAATCCAGATCCACACCGCTTCAATCTGTCCCAATCCATCCCAATCCGTGATCCATAATGCTGAAATGAGGAGATTTATTAAAACACATCAATAGAGCGAAATTGGAAAGAATATGGCCAATTGGCAATACTGTCAGAACGGAGAAAGGTGAAACCGAAGTTGATTTTAAGATGACATTAGCAGTTGTAGCAAAAAATTAACGTCAAAGAACAGAAAATCCCAATAGGAATTAAAAAAGTTGGAGGGTTTGATCCATAGAAGGCAAAGTGGTATAATTGCTGACGCGGGAGCCATTTGGAATGCTTCTGATGTCTGGCAGAATGGCTTCAGACTAGCTAGTTATGCCTATGGTTGTGGCTGGGTGATGGTCACAAGCTGAACAATTTAATTTGCACCCATGCCCACCACATTTCAAAGCTGGTCTGCCTTCAGAGAAACCGCGTATGTAATTGTACTGCGAAACCAGCAACAAAGTATTATTAATCGATGTTAATTGCTGCAATTACAGCGACGCGAAAGCTTTTTTTATTTATTTACGAGACTCACGCTTAAGGTGACATCTTTCTAGCATAAACAATCTTTTTTAGTTTGCCGCCTGCTAACGCCCATCTACTCGCTGAAATATGTACACCACGAGTTGACAAGTACACTCTCGCGAAGCTTTGCAGGATTGAGCCGATTTCTTGATGCTGGAATGTAATGCTTTGCTCGTGAAAATGTGCGCTTCGAACCGACTGACGATGCTGGTATTGCCAGGTATCTGCGCGCCATTGTCTTCAGCTCTTTCCATTCGTTCACCTCGCCGCGCCAGTAGCTGAGAACAAGCTCCTGATTGACACCATTTGTCTCATCAAATATACAATTGCGGAGACGTATGCCTGTAGCTGGTCAGCAATCCTTTGCGGCCTCCTGATTAAGGCATCTGGATTGCAAATGGACGACTCATGACCAGCAATCGGCTTGTACGCTTCCCAGGTCGCTTGCACTTGCTCTTTCGCAACGTCACCGAAGTGTCCCCAGTTCTCGTCCTCCCACCATTGGAATTTCAGCCGTGGATCCATAGCAGTCGCGACAGCAAAGGCATGTCCTTCGGCCTTGCAGTAGTAGCCTTTTAATTTTGCCCATCCACAGTGTGCTGCTTCTGATAGCGCGGGCCATTCCTACGAATCAACATATTAAGTTTGGTGTCTGGAATCGCTTCACTGTAACCTCGCTTACATTTTTCCAGTCCTCCTCAAAGTTTTCCAGATGGTCAAGCAACCGGTTATATGAGAGAATTACAAGGTTCAAGGTGGGTGGGAATATGTATACTAAATCGAGGCGCAGGTTGCGTTTGTGATCATTGCTTGGTGAAAACCAAGAAATACTGATCGCTGGAAAATGAGAAAAGGAAATACGGAAGTATGGGGAAAAGCGCATGGCCATGGAATGATTGATACAGGATTTTCAAGAAGAACTTTGCCACAAATTTTAGTTGTTCATATAGACGGTCTAGGTTTTTCGTTTTTTTTTGCTTCAAATTCGAATACAAATTTTAGTATTTCGTTGCTACGCTTTTGTCAAATTTAAAGGCAATAGCAGCAAGAACATTCCAATCAAGGCTATAGGTTAGTCTTCCTTCTCCGCTTTTTACACCAGAATAGTTTTGGGAGGCCAACCATTTATGTTTCATTCTAATTTCAAAGGAAGAAGAGAAACGAAATACTAAAATTTGTATTCGATTTTGAAGCAAAGAAAAACGAAAAACCTAGACCGTCTATACAAACAACTAAAATTTGTGGCAAAGTTCTTCTTGAAAATCCTGTATGGAAGGAATATTTACTTTCGAGGAGTTTGCGTGATTTTTTTACCTTTCACGTTCTGCAAATATAAAACCTGAGATATCCTAAAAGAGATGAGTATTGAGCCAGCTTCACATCGAAATACTACCAGCTATTATCTAAAGAGTCGGTCATTTCGCCAAAGTCAACTATGTATGAGCTATAACGAAGCTACATTTCTTGCTGGTTTTGTTTATTCCGCAACTTTGCACTAACTGTATTCCTCATTCTCAAACTCCCACATCCCATTTCTTGCACATCTGTAATTGCTATTGTTATACATTAACAGGATTATAATGGCAGGAACCCAATGTCTAGGTTGATTTGGACAGATCTAACGAATCGGAACAGATCCGCGAAGTGCAATCCATATGCGATCCAGATCGGTTCAGATCTGTGAAGTGCAATCTGTATGAGATCCAGATTGCAAATGTCCTACACCGGATCTGCAAAATCCGAGATGAGGTCAATCCAAATCTGCACCATTGCCTTTTGATCTGGATCGGATCATAAGATCTGGATTCGATGAGAAACCCTAGTCTAAACCCAGCTCACGTTCCCTATTAGTGGGTGAACAATCCAATGCTTACTGAATTCTGCTTCTGTATGATAGGAAGAGCTGACATCAAAGAATCAAAAAGCAACGTCGCTATGAACACTTGGCTGCCACAAGCCAGTTATTACTCTTATAATAAGTTTTCTGACAGTAACACAAAAACCCCCCATGCAGGGGGGCAACCCCCCAAAAGAATGGGTGCACAGATTGAATGCATTTAACTGCACACTCTTTGTCCCTGATACTTTCCTAACATGTAGACATTTGTCAATGCTACCTTAATGGCACGATTTGAGGAAGAGTGAAAGGATAACCATCCCTGATATCCTGGTGGCGGTTTTCTATCCAATTGTTTCAGTGTAACATCCTTTCCAAGTGTTACCATCAGCTTTTAGATATAGAAATATGAAATGGACCCATCTATAATGATACTCACTTTTGGGTGAACAAAGATGAGCATTATAATCAGGAATACTGAATGTATGTTAAAAAAATATCCCATTGTAGATTGATGGGCTTTTTTTTTAAAAAAAAGAGATGATCAAGCTGTATACAGCTTTATGCGCTGATAGCTCCGCACTAAAATTCCCATGCTCTCCCTTTTTTAAACAAAGTCTACGCGCATTCAATGACATGTAGTTTTTTGATGGAGTTCGGCTAGTAGATTGAATACATTTACATAAAGTGCCTTTAGATCAGGACATTGTCCCCTATAACTGAGCATTACTGGAAGACCGAGTTATGCCCCCCCATAACGGAGCACTACTGGCAGGCATATACAGGATTTTCAAGAAGAACTTTGCCACAAATTTTAGTTGTTCATATAGATGGTCTAGGTTTTTCGTTTTTTTTTGCTTCAAATTCGAATACAAATTTTAGTATTTCGTTGCTACCCTTTTGTCAAATTAAAAGGCAATAGCAGCAAGAACATTTCAATCAAGGCTATAGATGAGTCTTCCTTCTCCTCTTTTTACACCAGAATAGTTTTGGGAGGCCAACCATTTATGTTTCATTCTAATTTCGAAGGAAGAAGAGAAACGAAATACTAAAATTTGTATTCGATTTTGAAGCAAAAAAAACGAAAAACCTAGATGGTCTATACGAACAACTAAAATTTGTGGCAAAGTTCTTCTTGAAAATCCTGTAACATCATTAAGAGTGCATCAATGGCAGAAGAGATTGTGTGAGCCAGAGATAAGGGTTAATTAAAGCGAAGTTATTCTATAAAAATTTAAGTAATCTTGAGTATATGGTATTTTGTCTAATCTGAATAATGTTGTTTTGAGATCTCTACAGGATGATCTGTAAATGATTAACTATTAAGGTACTGTCATAGACTGGTTACTGAGATATGACAAATAAAACTTTATAGTAGATGAAAATACTATTTATGAAATGACGTTTAAGTCATATCAACATCATTGTCAGCAGGGTGCGAGCTATTTCCACTGTTGGAAAAGTGAAGGTGCTGGGTTGCACCTGCCTCTGTGGGCATGGTGGGTTGGCAGTGGTTTGGGATAGCCTGCTTTTGCTGCTGCTGTTGCTGCTGTTGCTGCTGTTGTGGTTGCTGCTGCTGCACTGATGTTTGCAATGGCTGATCATTTTTGATGTCAGCAATTGCTTGCATCAGCTGCGGGCGCAATGCCTCCAGAATACTCTCAAGGTCACCACGAGGAATGAGAGCACCCACTGCATCGAAGGCGTCGTCAGATGAGATCTCCGTTGGTGTTACCCAATGGTTGCTGAAGGTGTCCCAGAGACAATGCACAACTTGCATTGCATTGCGTGCACCATGATGACGGAGCACAGCAATTGCAACTTGATTGAATGCAAGCTCCAGTTGCTCTGAGAATGCTTCGGCCATTTGCACACCGGAGATGAGATCATGTTGCTGCAATATTGATACAACATGATCATTTGCGATGTTGGTGTTGTCTGGGACATTCTCTTCACCCTGGATGAATGCATCCATCTGAACACCAAGGCGGATCATCGTGGCAGAAACTGACATTGACAACGAGTATGCTCTATGGGCATTGCGGTATCTCGTGTGGCGTGTAACACCCTTCACCACCACAGACATGCCTGCTGAAACACTATGTGTTGCAAGGTACACAATAACATCGTTGTTTGCAGCATATACCTAAACATAAGAATTAATCAAGGCTGCCTATTGGTAGTGATGAGATATGCTTACTTGAATATATGTGCCATCACACTGTACTGTGAGCTGGGCAACAGGCTGCTGCACGACATGGTCACCGTCCTGCCTCTCGCGTGTTGAGTATGTAACATTGGAACATCATTATGGGCCCCCCCCAAGAAATTTTTGAATTTATAAGCCCGCAGGTTTGCTAGTCAGCCATTCACTTTGCCGCGAAATTTTTCTCTGTTGGCCTTCACTGCTGCAACTGTCTACACAATCTGCTCAAATCTCTGCTTCTTGCATCGTGATCCTTTGACTCATTATTTCACGAAACAGACAACATCACCTGGCTGGAGCATGCCATTTGATCCTTGAATTCCCCTGTGCCAAATCATTCAGTCCAAACGCAATTCTCTGCTTTTCTCGCCGCAAAAAAAACTGATGCAGCCTTCCCCATTTTCCTTAACAATTATGGCGCACTTCAACATACAGGATTTTCAAGAAGAACTTTGCCACAGAATTTAGTTGTTCGTATAGACCATCTAGGTTTTTCGTTTTTTTTGCTTCAAATTCGAATGCAAATTTTAGTACTTCGTTTCTCTTCTTCCTTTGAAATTAGAATGAAACATAAATGGTTGGCCTCCCAAAACTATTTTGGTGTAAAAGGAGGAGAAGGAAGACTTACCTATAGTCTTGATTGAAATGTTCTTGCCACTATTGCCTTTAAATTTGACAAAAGGGTAGCAACGAAATACTAAAATTTGTATTCGAATTTGAAGCAAAATAAACGAAAAACCTAGATGGTCTATACCAATAACCAAATTTTGTGGCAAAGTTCTTCTTGAAAATCCTGTATGTCATCCCTCTTGGAAAGAAAAAAAACGCGACATCTTTTTGATTGTGCAGTTTTTTCACTAATTCGTTTACTAATCTCAAATGTGTACTCGAGCAGTGCATTTGTGTTTCATCGTTTAGTGGTAAGTTGCAGGCGATTCAGGGCAGTTTGGGATTTTGGCAAAAAAAGAAACAGCTTAGATGTTCTGTCCATTTTGCAGACATTTGCTCCAATCTTGTGTTGAACAGATGTTTGTATGCTTTAGAGACATTACGCAATGCTTCGACTGCCGCTCTCCTCTCCCCTTTTTTTGCTTACTGACTCTACAAGAGAGTTCAAGTACTGCGCGGTTTTCTAATGGAAAGGGTAGTATACACGAAATGCACAACAATTTCGCCATCGATTAGGAAATTGTCTTGCTGCATTAACAATAAGTCAATCACAATCAGCAGCAAAGTGAATCATCACCGCATTTCGTAACAACATCTCTCTGAACAATATGCCAAAACTACAGTGGGTGTCAAAAGTGGCCAAGTGTTTTTCAATTTTGACTTTCATCTGTTATTTTTCCATGGAACTGTGATGTGGAGACATATGGATACATTGCTATAGTACATCGGCATACTTTCTACATAAATGTATGCTGTGAATAATGTGACGCTTTTTATGGAAGGAGATAAAGACATTCAAAGCCAGGTGGTACATTTGGCCACTTTTGATGCACTACTCAGTTTATTGCCTAGCTGCTATTTATTGAACAACTAGTATTTTGTCCAATACCCTTTTGCCTTTATAACATCTTGGCAGCGTTGAGGCATGGTTGCTATAACTGTTTGACATTCTTCCTTGGAGATTTTATACCATGTCCTATGAGTACGCTCCCAGTGCTCAATCATGCCTGATGGTGGGGTGTCATAATCCCTGTAGAGCCTGCATTTCAAAGTGGACCACATGTTCTCGATGGGATTAAGGTCAGGGGATTGTGCTGGCCAGTCCATGACATCGAAATCCTGGTTTGCAAGCCATTCCTTGACAACCTTGGCTGAGTGTTTCGGATCATTATCATGCTGGAAGATCATTCTTAAGGGATCTAACCCATATTCCTCCACTGTTTTCTTGAGATCGTCCTTCAAAATGGCTAGATAGAGGTCCTTGTCAAGAACATCATCAATTTTGACGATGTAACCAGGACCCTCCCAGGTAATGCAACTCCAAAGTTTTATGTTGCCACCACCATGCTTGACTGTTTGCTGAATATGGTGTGGGAGAAGGCGTTCATGGTCGCGTTTCCATGCGTAGTACTTGCCATCAGAGCCAAAGCGGTCTATCTTTGTTTCATCAGACCAAATCACCCTAGCCCAGTCATCAGTTGTCCAGTGAACATGGGCGGTTGCCCACTTCAATCGCGCTTTTGCATTCTTCTTGCTGAGAAATGGCTTCTTAGGATGGACGAACGATCCTAATCCTCTCTTGTGAAGGACGCGACGCACCGTAGAAGAGCTTGCAGTAATTCCTAGATCGGTTTTCAAGGCTGTCTGTACCTGTACTGCGTTTACGGATCTCTGTAAAGATATGTACTCACCTTTTAAATCACGTGTTACTCTATTTCAGGTTGAGCTATTGTGACGCTGAAATATGCGTTTAAAAGCGTGTTTTCTGGGCTTCCTCCACATATAGTTTGCGTCACGCGGGGTTTAGATATGGATATGCTATTGCAGTTTGAAAATGATCGGTATCTAATATCTGACTAGGAAATACCTTTTTATGCATTTTCTGCATGAGAATGACATTTCCGTGACATGGTATATAAGTAAAGTCACATCTTTAAATAGCGTAGAGTTGAATGCATGCATGTTAAGCGAAAGAAAATTTTGATTTTTGCCTAGCTAATAGAACTAGTCATCAGATTCTACAAAGTCACTATCTGAATCACTATCACTACTACTCTGGCTATTTGATTCCTCTCCATCGTCATCATTAATGCGTCTGCGCGTTAAGCGGCTGCTGTTGAGGTCCCATTCTATAGTGTTTAACAATCCAGTTCAGTTAGATGCTAAGTAAAAGATTTAGTAACCTACCAATTGGCACTCTTAAATCAGCAGGCGTCTCTTCCACCTGTGTGTACACTGGTACAGGCATTACTGAGCCTTGCAGATGGTGGAATTCGACCTTAGCTAAGGCAGTCATAAAGCCACCCCAGAGATCCAAGGAATGCTTGCGCCGCCACATGAACTCAACTAGTTTCCATGGCGTTTTCTGTCTTGTGCGTTGGCGGGGTGGGATATTGATTTTAATCCCATTCCATGTACCTACTAAATGATGAGTTAATGCTATAAAATGCGCTTTGATTCTTACCTTCAATAGTATTAGTATGGGTACCATCAGGTGCAATGAAAGCATGTTCATGATTTACTGTACGGTGGGTTAAAGATAACCCATCCAGTTCGTTTAGATGCATGTATCCCCTCCAGCAATCAGTGTGAACAATGCTTCCAGGCCGAACAAACTTCTGTATAATTGCCTCCAAAGTAGATGCATCACGCCTTGGAACTGTAGCAAGGAACAGCTTTCGGGCAGCTGTGCGTTCAACACCACCAACAACCCAGACTCCTTCCACCTGGTGGCCGCGATGGTACTTCCTCTTTCCAAACTTGCTTTCATCGATTTCCACAACAATTGGCTCACCATTAGCATCAATTCCTCCTATAATCGTTTAATGGAAGATTAGTAAATAGCATAGTGAATGTGTCTAGGAAAAGAATACTTGCCAACCATCATGTCATCCAAAGTAAGGTGGCACTCCATTACATAAAGGACCATATTTAGGATTTCCCTTACTGTTGGTACTGATATCCCTGCCATAGCTGAAATATTGGTAGTTGGGCAACGTTGGAGGAAAAGTAGGATAACCAAGAGAATCTTGTTTAATGGAGCCTTCAGCTGGTAGAAAAAGGACTGGGTACGAATTGATCGGCAAGACCTATGGCAGCATTCTTTCTTTGGACATTGCCAGACAAGACCACACGATCCACCAAAAACCAAGTTTCTTCTAACACCATTTGGGCACATAATTTCTGGGCCTTGGTAGTCTTCATTATAGAAAGTGCCTTGACCTACAAGGTACCTATTGTGGTGCATCAGAATATAGGTTAATCACATATGTTAATCTTTAACTACCTGAAAGCTGTGGATTCACATCCTGCAATAGGCCAGAACTCATACAGAGATGGGAGTGGTGTGCTGAGGGAGGTTAGATTAGGCTCAGTGGACATAGGGAAGAGTGATAAGATAGGATGGGTGTATTCTATGGCCCTCTTTATATATAGTTGGTAACAGTATACTCCGCCTAGCAGGTATACCGGATTAAGGGAAAAAAGCTTACTAATGTGGACCTGAGTCATTCTCCCGAGTCATTTTTACATAGCTATAATTTTTTGGGGGATAGTTGGTGCCAATATGTGTGATATCTATAGCAATCTAATTCTCTTCAGCCACCTCATTTCACAGTAGAGGCATCTGTCAGTTAATAGTGACCTGTCACTGTAGCTGATGCTACATGAATCTGGTGAAACATGAGGGATTATATATTTGAACCATAATAACTCATATACCATAAAGGAAATACTGACTATCATACCAAAAACCACATGGTATAGTAAGAAGATGTGTGTTATGTTGGTATACTGGTAACTGCGGACTACTGGTATACTGTAGGTCGCAGGTTCGATTTGGCGGTTTTGCACTTTTATACCATATGCATTTTTGAAATCCAAATTTTAGTTTTGCCTTGTTTTGTTGCTAAAATGGCTAATAAAAGTAACTGCCTATTAGTATACTGTAAAGCGACGGATTGGTGATATATTGTATGCTTGTGTTACGATAGTAGGTTAGAGAAAACATATACAAATCCTTTTTAATAAAAAAAACTCTACTCTGATACTATACTAATTAACAATGGATTTTCCCAGAAAATTTAACATTTTTGAGCTCAGCAAACTGAGTTGCCCGCTGTATTCTCCGAAAAAAATAAGGAGGATTGGTATTAGTAACTATAACTTAAAAATGTCATTTTGATCCTTAAAATGGCGATTGAAAATTGAAAGCTAGAAATTCTTAAAAAAAGTCCCTATTTTCAAAAGGCTATAATATAGTGAGAATCGGAGATATAATTACCAAATTACTCACACAGAATACCAAAAACCCACAGTTTATGATACTGTTTTCAGTATTGCGATACCATGAATAATGGAGGAGTAATATCAATTTAAAAAGGTGAGTACATATCTTTTCTTTTAGCCTAAGATCTGGATTCGATGAGAAACCCTAATTATAAACATCAACAGTGTGGAGGAAGGCAGCTCGTTTGTTTTGCGGCGTGTCGATATATTGGCGCCGGAGAGCGTTGCATACTTCTCAGACAGAATATCCCTTCTGTAGCTCCTCTCTGATCATATTCCTGACTTCATTAGTATTTGGGAGATAGCTGACATCTTCAATACTCCCGGGAATATGATTGGTATGCCCATTCCGATATTTCAGATGAACATTTTCAGGATCAGAAGGGTAGCAAGTGGCGAGAAGTGTAGCTGCGCATCTGACTTTCTTCGAATCAGCCTGATTCAGTCTAAGCTGGCCACTTTCACCACCAGGCACACGTTCTAAATGAGGTCGTGGTTTACCAGCCCGATGGTGCTTGAATTTCTTGGACCACAACACCGATTGCAAAGTCAATCGTTTCTTTTCCACTATAAACATTATGAACATCGCGTTCACATCTAGATCGGCGACATTACCATTGGGTTTAACACTCCAACCCTTTGACACCCAAAGTTCACCAGACTCTAGTGCTGAGTCCTTCAAGGTTTGTTCCCAGTTGTGAATGCTGACAATGCGTGTACTGGTAGTTGCGCGCACAGGAACAACGATGGTCGATGGTGTGTTATCTGAAAGTGCTGACATTTGAATGAGCAATGAATGAAAAGAAAGTACATCGTCTAAAAACTTTTTTATTTATTTATTCACAATTTCGGATATTCTGTGAAAGTGCATATCATCCCTGAGCAGTTTTCAGCTCATACTCGACTTCACTATTATGTGCACATCAGCAATGCTACTGTCAATAATCTCAGCACATCACCTCCTAATTGTCACGCTGTTCAGTCGTTCCAAGCGTTTGCGCTGCTGACTGGTTCTAGCCGCACAAGTTGCTGGTAGGTCTGACGTTCCATTATTCCTCGGCGTATACAGTGGGCATCAAAAGTGGCCAAGTGTTTTACACATTTAGACGTAATATGCATTTTCGCAACTGCTAGACATGTGATAGATATGTGAAAACATTCATAGCATAGCTGAAACGGTCTTTAGAAGCTGACCTGTTTGCGGTCACCGCGTTACTGTTTTTTGTATGTGTTATTACTGTTTAAAGACACATGGTACATTTGGCCACTTTTGAAGTGCAAATATATTGTTTTCAGAAAGCACCCACAACTTGTCCAGAAAGGCTCTGTACCAATATATTTGAGACCTAAAGCCTAGGGAACTGTATACAAGTATCTTCAAGGACTATTTCCAAAAGAATCCCCTTAACACTCTCCCCATGAAGCCAATCTCGAAAGCCAGCGAAGATATCATCAAGAAACATCTTTCTGATGGCCATTCCCAGCGTGAAGTTGCCCGATATACTGGATTTAGCAGGGGTACTGTTGGTAGAGTTGCGAAAATGACTCATCCCAGTGAGAAAAAAGTAAAGACCGGCTGTCCGCCCAAGTTATCTGCGCGTGATGAAGCGTTTTGTGTGCGTGCAATTACTACTGGTGGTAAAGTAAACGCGGCTAAAAGAAAAGATATGTACTCACCTTTTTAAATTGATATTACTCCTCCATTATTCATGGTATCGCAATACTGAAAACAGTATCATAAACTGTGGGTTTTTGGTATTCTGTGTGAGTAATTTGGTAATTATATCTCCGATTCTCACTATATTATAGCCTTTTGAAAATAGGGACTTTTTTTAAGAATTTCCAGCTTTCAATTTTCAATCGCCATTTTAAGGATCAAAATGACATTTTTAAGTTATAGTTACTAATACCAATCCTCCTTATTTTTTTCGGAGAATACAGCGGGCAACTCAGTTTGCTGAGCTCAAAAATGTTAAATTTTCTGGGAAAATCCATTGTTAATTAGTATAGTATCAGAGTAGAGTTTTTTTTATTAAAAAGGATTTGTATATGTTTTCTCTAACCTACTATCGTAACACAAGCATACAATATATCACCAATCCGTCGCTTTACAGTATACTAATAGGCAGTTACTTTTATTAGCCATTTTAGCAACAAAACAAGGCAAAACTAAAATTTGGATTTCAAAAATGCATATGGTATAAAAGTGCAAAACCGCCAAATCGAACCTGCGACCTACAGTATACCAGTAGTCCGCAGTTACCAGTATACCAACATAACACACATCTTCTTACTATACCATGTGGTTTTTGGTATGATAGTCAGTATTTCCTTTATGGTATATGAGTTATTATGGTTCAAATATATAATCCCTCATGTTTCACCAGATTCATGTAGCATCAGCTACAGTGACAGGTCACTATTAACTGACAGATGCCTCTACTGTGAAATGAGGTGGCTGAAGAGAATTAGATTGCTATAGATATCACACATATTGGCACCAACTATCCCCCAAAAAATTATAGCTATGTAAAAATGACTCGGGAGAATGACTCAGGTCCACATTAGTAAGCTTTTTTCCCTTAATCCGGTATACCTGCTAGGCGGAGTATACTGTTACCAACTATATATAAAGAGGGCCATAGAATACACCCATCCTATCTTATCACTCTTCCCTATGTCCACTGAGCCTAATCTAACCTCCCTCAGCACACCACTCCCATCTCTGTATGAGTTCTGGCCTATTGCAGGATGTGAATCCACAGCTTTCAGGTAGTTAAAGATTAACATATGTGATTAACCTATATTCTGATGCACCACAATAGGTACCTTGTAGGTCAAGGCACTTTCTATAATGAAGACTACCAAGGCCCAGAAATTATGTGCCCAAATGGTGTTAGAAGAAACTTGGTTTTTGGTGGATCGTGTGGTCTTGTCTGGCAATGTCCAAAGAAAGAATGCTGCCATAGGTCTTGCCGATCAATTCGTACCCAGTCCTTTTTCTACCAGCTGAAGGCTCCATTAAACAAGATTCTCTTGGTTATCCTACTTTTCCTCCAACGTTGCCCAACTACCAATATTTCAGCTATGGCAGGGATATCAGTACCAACAGTAAGGGAAATCCTAAATATGGTCCTTTATGTAATGGAGTGCCACCTTACTTTGGATGACATGATGGTTGGCAAGTATTCTTTTCCTAGACACATTCACTATGCTATTTACTAATCTTCCATTAAACGATTATAGGAGGAATTGATGCTAATGGTGAGCCAATTGTTGTGGAAATCGATGAAAGCAAGTTTGGAAAGAGGAAGTACCATCGCGGCCACCAGGTGGAAGGAGTCTGGGTTGTTGGTGGTGTTGAACGCACAGCTGCCCGAAAGCTGTTCCTTGCTACAGTTCCAAGGCGTGATGCATCTACTTTGGAGGCAATTATACAGAAGTTTGTTCGGCCTGGAAGCATTGTTCACACTGATTGCTGGAGGGGATACATGCATCTAAACGAACTGGATGGGTTATCTTTAACCCACCGTACAGTAAATCATGAACATGCTTTCATTGCACCTGATGGTACCCATACTAATACTATTGAAGGTAAGAATCAAAGCGCATTTTATAGCATTAACTCATCATTTAGTAGGTACATGGAATGGGATTAAAATCAATATCCCACCCCGCCAACGCACAAGACAGAAAACGCCATGGAAACTAGTTGAGTTCATGTGGCGGCGCAAGCATTCCTTGGATCTCTGGGGTGGCTTTATGACTGCCTTAGCTAAGGTCGAATTCCACCATCTGCAAGGCTCAGTAATGCCTGTACCAGTGTACACACAGGTGGAAGAGACGCCTGCTGATTTAAGAGTGCCAATTGGTAGGTTACTAAATCTTTTACTTAGCATCTAACTGAACTGGATTGTTAAACACTATAGAATGGGACCTCAACAGCAGCCGCTTAACGCGCAGACGCATTAATGATGACGATGGAGAGGAATCAAATAGCCAGAGTAGTAGTGATAGTGATTCAGATAGTGACTTTGTAGAATCTGATGACTAGTTCTATTAGCTAGGCAAAAATCAAAATTTTCTTTCGCTTAACATGCATGCATTCAACTCTACGCTATTTAAAGATGTGACTTTACTTATATACCATGTCACGGAAATGTCATTCTCATGCAGAAAATGCATAAAAAGGTATTTCCTAGTCAGATATTAGATACCGATCATTTTCAAACTGCAATAGCATATCCATATCTAAACCCCGCGTGACGCAAACTATATGTGGAGGAAGCCCAGAAAACACGCTTTTAAACGCATATTTCAGCGTCACAATAGCTCAACCTGAAATAGAGTAACACGTGATTTAAAAGGTGAGTACATATCTTTACAGAGATCCCAGATCTTATGATCCAATCCGGATCAAAAGGCAATGGTGCGGATTCGGATTGACCTCATCTCGGATTTTGCGGATCCGGTGTAGGACATTTGCAATCCGGATCTCATACGGATTGCACTTCACGGATCTGAACCGATCCAGATCGCATATGGATTGCACTTCGCGGATCTGTTCCGATTCGTTAGATCTGTCCAAATCAACCTAGACATTGGGTTCCTACCATTATAATCCTGTTAATGTATAACAATAGCAATTACAGATGTGCAAGAAATGGGATGTGGGAGTTTGAGAATGAGGAATACAGTTAGTGCAAAGTTGCGGAATAAACAAAACCAGCAAGAAATGTAGCTTCGTTATAGCTCATACATAGTTGACTTTGGCGAAATGACCAACTCTTTAGATAATAGCTGGTAGTATTTCGATGTGAAGCTGGCTCAATACTCATCTCTTTTAGGATATCTCAGGTTTTATATTTGCAGAACGTAAAAGGTAAAAAAATCACGCAAACTCCTCGAAAGTAAATATTCCTTCCATATCAATCATTCCACGGCCATGCGCTTTTCCCCATATTTCCGTATTTCCTTTTCTCATTTTCCAGCGATCAGTATTTCTTGGTTTTCACCAAGCAATGATCACAAACGCAACCTGCGCCTCGATTTAGTATACATATTTCCACCCATGGAACCCTAGCTATAATCCATCTCATATAGTCATCTCTATACTTCGCCATAGTGGAACATCAGCCTTTTGGTCATTCTATCCTCGTCTTCTCTCAGAAATCTCAATCCACTATTCCACCCTTCTCTTTATCATATATTAATCTTCATTCCATGCGGTAGCATATTCTTTATTGTCCTCATACCGATGGCAGTATTGTACATTCCTTTTATTCCATATAAGATCCTCTTCGTCTCTTCACTGACAGTAATCGATTCTCCTTTGCACAGTATACACCTTCGACGTCGGTGATAGAAGTAGCAGCCACTGCAAATCACCAGGGACATCGCGACGAGTATAGCTGTGGGTACAAATAACGAATAGTGAAAAAGTCAAACAGCTCACTAACACTTACCATAAACAGAGCTGTTGTGGCGCACAACAATTGAGGGAAGCATCAAGTGTTCCAGTAATATAAATGGAATGGATCAAACTGCAATTTGTGGTTGATTAGGATAACTGGGAGATCATAAAGGCAGCTGGGGTAAGAGGGCCACGCAACATTGCTCAATTCGCGACAAATAAATTGTGCTTGTTCGCAAAATTTATCGACTTGATTGCGTGAAATGATCGTGAAATAAATGTAGCTGAAAGCAACGTATCAATAGTAAATGGCATTAATAATGCTTTGGAGGTGAATGAAAGGCCGCATGAGAATGACGCATTGACTTGTTTGTCACATGACCTCAGCACTGCCATTGCCTGTCCGAACACATTTGGAAAATAGAAGGAGCATAAAGAAATTGCCGGGCCTGAAATTGGCTCAAAATTTTTTTCCGACACCTGTCCGTTCTGTCAAGCATTTGTTCCCAGAATAGATATCTGATATCACGGTCGGTCCAATGGTTCTTTTGACAGGTACACACTTTGTTCAAGCAACAACAGCATTATTGATTCTTTGAGCACATAGCATGAATGTCGTTCGAAAGTATTAAAAAAAGGAGTGGTGAATATTGATCCATGCAAGAGAGCTTAGCCGGTTTCACATCACTATGGCCGATATCCTGAAACTAAGACGGTGATGAATTTGGCATATTGATGTTCAGGAACCATTATTTCTGGATCCGCCTGCGAGGCGGGATACTTGCACCTATCAAAGGTACTTCCTCTATCCAGGATCCATCACTGGTCTTGAAGAGGACAATGAAAAGAGAATGCTCTCATCCGATACGTCCTAACAGGATTAAGCACTTACATCGCCGTTCTAATAGAATTATTATAAAAGAGAGTTATTTTATTTTCAGGAATAAACATCAACCTCAAAGATACTTTTCTAGTTGTCTTTTTTCACTCTCTCTAACCCATCCACCTCATCTCGTCTCAACTACCACAAACGGATCAAGTACCTCGCACTTTATTTTTTCTTGTAAATATCATTCAAGCTTGACTCACCTCACACTTGGTTACTAATATGTCTTTAAATACAGACACTTACTAAAGATCCACTATGTCCAACTCAAGCACTTCTAACCTTGGCAAACGTTCCTCTGATCTTATGGTCAGCAGCGATTCTGAAGTTGATGTAGGTTATCAAATATTAACTAGAGACCTGCCTTCTGAGCTGTCAATTTCGAAACAGGGAATGCCCAGGTTATCCAGGGGAGGCAGCTTTATGTCCCTTGACCGCCAAGATTCCATCACGTCAATTGATTCCGAGTGGGATGAGGACAATGGCAATGGCAATGGCGGCGGCCAGGACTCAAGCTCCGTCCAGTCCGCCGAAGGAGTGAGCGTCAAGGCCCGAAAGAACTGGGTGTACAAATGGCTTGACGCCGTTGAAGATCCAGTAACCAATACGCTCTATTACCAGTGTCGATTCACCGTTGGGAGCAAGGCATCACGTTGCAATAAGCGGTACAAGGACCCACGAGGTTCCATGACTGTTCTGAAGAAGCACCTTGGGACCTGTGGTGAACATTGATCCGTGTTAGAGAACTTAGCCAGTTTCACATCACTATCGCCGATATCCTGAAACTAAGACAATGATGAATTTAACACATTGATGTTCAGGGACCGATATTTTCATATCCGCTTGCGTGACAGGACAATCGCACCTATCAAAGGTACTTCCTCTACCCAGGATCCATCACTGGTCTTGAAGAGGACAATGAAAAGAGAATGCTCTCATCCGATACGTCCTAACAGGATTAAGCACTTACATCGCCGTTCTAATAGAATTATTATAAAAGAGAGTTATTTTATTTTCAGGAATAAACATCAACCTCAAAGATACTTTTATAGTTGTCTTTTTTCATTCTCTCTAATCCATCCATCTCAGGACCCATTGCATTACTGCGGACATGTCGCTTACGCCGACCCAGCAAGGGACATTCCTTGACTGGCACTTCAGAGGTAGTGGGGATCTCATCCCCCCCCCAATTCAACGATGAGCAGTTTAGACAAGCACTCGCACTTTTCGTTGTGTCTGCGGCTTTGCCATTTACAATTGTCGAGAATCGCCACTTTCATACATTACTCAACCTTGCGCAATCAGCACCAAATCCAAGAGCAGTCAAACCGCCAAGCAACAATACGCTTGCACGCGCTGTATCTCACCTGTACGAGTATTACAAGTCTCGGATTATTGTCGTCCTACAAGAGCAAGAGAATCTGGCGTATACTGTTGACGCTTGGACCAGCGAATGGAGAACTGCCTTCCTCGGCGTCACCGTTCATTGGATTGACACCGAGTGGACACAACAGTCGATTGTTTTGGGTTTCGAAGAGCTTGTTGGACCACACACAGGAGCAAACATGGCGGCCGCTTTTGGAAAGGTCCTAAATGACTGGGGCCTCTCAAGGAAACCATTTTTTTTGACTGCTGACAACGCGTCAAATATGATCAAGATGGCCGAGCAAGTCGAGCGTAGTGTCAGCATCACTGTTTTTAATGCAACGGAAAATCGTATTCCTTGCATCGCGCACGTTATTAATCTCGCTGCTCAGAGTGTGATCCGCGACAGTTTAAAGGGTGAGGCAGCTGACAGCGAGCAAGGGGCTTTTGAGGACGAAGAAGAAGGACCAGATGACAACACACCAGGTAAATATCAGAAAAAAAGATGAAATGAGCACACTTTTTCAACGCGACTAAATATCCTCACCTTAGGTATCATCTGTCGCATAGGTGATTGCAAGAGCACCAATGAAGTGAATATCCATGGCAATGATGTAAAGAACTGGAACAACCGCAATACAGAAACACGACTCAGCCAAGGGAAACACGATCATACATAGCCACTAGATCCATATCCACAGTCTTTTCTCCTCTATTTTTTCCCACTGGGTTTTTTGAGGTTTTACCGACGTGAGGATGGTCTGGGATTCAGCTACAGGAACGAACGAAAAGTTTTTCTATGACTTGTCAAGTACCGCACCCCAACAACTCCTCTTATGGAAATTTCCAGGACAATTGACCCATGTCAATCGGGCGGAATCTATTTTATCCATAACAATATATAAACAACTATGTAGTGTAGGAGTAAACAGCGAGAAGAATTTTTCTTTCTATTAAAAACACCTCCAAGAGTCTCATTGTACTTTGACAGTCTCTACAAACCTTATTTACCACATTTTTTACAATGAATACTCTCAACAACACTACCGAGTTGCCAACTGCTGCCACCACCGTCCAAGGTTCTTTGGTTCCCCCTGTCTGCGACCCCGAGGTCGATTCCTTTCCCGGTGTTGCCGACGACGATGTGAGCATGGGTGAGCGCACGCAAGTGCAACAAACTCCCCAACAAACCGCCGATGCTTTGGCTGCTGTCGCCGCGCTTCTGGTGCAGAAGCAGGCCGAGCTCCAGGAGCTGTGTGTGGAGCAAAACAAGGCGTACCAGGCCAGGACGCAGAGGCGATTGAGGCGATTTCCGGGCGTATTGCGTTGACGTGTCGCTTGGTCAATGACCAGAAGGCGATCATTGCCGCGTTGCAGCCTGTGCCCATTGCTGGTCTTCGACCTGACAAGCCAGCTGTCCCCGCCACGGATTCCGTTTGCACTTCTTTTGGTGTGTCGTCCGTCGATGAGTGTGTGAGGTCCATTCCTTCCAGGAGCGGCCGCGTCAGCATTCGCGACATCCCTCTGTTCCAGGTGCAGGGATTGACCCTGTCCGACCCTGGCCAAAAGGTGTTCAGCTCGGTGGAAGAGTTCCTCCGCCGCTTCCAGCTCGTTCTTGAGGCTGGTGAGGTGGATGTGGACCACGACTGGCAGCACTGGCTCGCGCTTGCTATGCCCGCCAACCTGAGTAACTGGTTTGATTCTTACGTTGCTAACAAAGGATATGACTGGTCACAGGTTTGCCGAGTGTTCGCCGAACGTTTCCATGGTACGAGTCGTTCGCTGTCTGCCACCACCAAGGTGTTCACGATGGAGATGCCCCGTGGGGCAAATATCCTCGACTACGGTGACGAGTACCAAGACGCGATGAAGAAGGCTGGCATCAAGGACGACGAGAATATGGCGATGCGTTTCTTGTTTTCCCTGGAAGCCGACTTCCAGCAGGACGTTCGAGTTGCGTGGCATGGCCAGCACGGCTCCCGTCGACCCCAATGCGTTGAGGAGGTTGTCCGACTTGGCGTACTGATCCAGGCGACAGAGATCCACACTCGCAATCGTAGTTCGCGTGCCCAACGTGACGACCCTGCCAAGCACCACCACCACTGCTATTCCGATCGACGATCGAGAAACCGTTCCTTCCGCCGCGACGGACACGATTGGCGTCACGAACGTCGTGAACGTTCAGAGCGCCGTCGGCGCAGCAAGTTCCCCCAGCCCAAGCCAAAACCTACCAAGGAACTTACCGAAGAGCAGCGTGCCATCAAGGAAAGCCGCTGCATCTATTGCAAGAAGGACTGGAGCAAGGGCCATCGCTGCGAGGAATACAAGATCGCGACGAAGGAGAAGAGGGAGCGCAAGAGGCTTAACCGCCTAACCCTCAACAAGACCGCCACTGCCGATTCGTGCCCTGCTCGACAGGTTGCCGAAAAGAAGCACCCCGCCGACGAGGAGCTCGAGCTCATGGAGCTTGATGCCGATGCCTGTCTGGAACTGGCTAAACATTCGTCCGGTAAGCGATTGCGTTTGAATGCGTTGAATACCCGAAGCAATTCTTTAAGGCTGACAACTCCTATCCTCATACAGAGTGAGCATCTCTTGGGTCTCCTCGACACTGGAGCGGAAATGTCGTTCTTAATGTCGTGTCCTGAGTGATTTGTGTCGCGATATCAAAAGTAGAATAATTTTAGTAGTGAGGGCCACTCCGCTGGCAGTTTGGTTTATACAGACGTACACTCGTATTACGAATCGTTGTTCTTTTCTCTGATAAAGTTCACTACCTTCGAGTCTCACGACTTATTATCGTCTGTTTACGCCATCCACTGCACTTTTTTTCGTGAATTCTCATCACCACCACCACCTCCACCACCACCTCCAAAAACACAACAACAACAACAGCAACAACATGAACACCACCACCAACAACAACAACATCGGCACCCCCGTGTCTGCTGGCACCAGCCAGAATGGCTGGTCTTCTCAGACCATGCGTCGCCACAGGATGCAGCCTTGTCAGTCTGCCGCACCTTCGTCGCCGAACTAGGCGACTTGACAAGAGCGTGGAATCGTGTTGTACACGAACAAGGCGCGTCGCAAGAAGCACGCCAAGCCGCCTTTGCCGCCATCAAGGCCGCCCAGGAAAATCTTTCGCAGTGCCGGGAGCTGTGGAAAGTCCAGTTCCCGCTCGTCCCCGAGCTCACGGGTGAACCAGTGCCTGTGTCGCACCAACAGCCAGTCGCTGCCGAATTCGACTACGACCGAGTTAAACTTCCGAAGGACATTCTGTACCTCAACACGCGCACCACCAAGCATTCAAACCCGGAGGCCAAGCAAGTTTATGCTTCGGCCCAGCAATGGGCAATCGCCTTTGAAACGGTGATCGGTTATGCCGGATTATCCAAGCATTTGGATAAGCTGTGGCCTCGTCTTTTGCTTCGCGCATTGGACGCAGCCCAGCGCGAACAACTCGAGCAGGAACTCGTACAAAATCCTACAAAAGAGGGTGAACAAACTCACTCTTGGGCAGTCGTCCAAAAAACAATCGTCAATCTATTTGACACAGCAACGGAGGAGTATCGACTCATTGTCGAGGTACTTAACTGCTACCAAGGCGATAGGGAATCGATCAACCATTACCTCCAACGCTTCATCAAAGCTGTGTATTCAGCAAAACTTGAATCTGACCATCCGCTAATTTCTGCGTTGCTTTTGGAAAATATGACACCGGAATCCCACCGCGTCGTCACTAGCTTTTTAGCTAAGAACTTCGGCACCGAATGGCCCAAAGACATTCGCGAACTGAATAAGCACATGGCATCCTTGCCAACTCCCAACACGTCTGGCACCAAGCGCCCACATGAAGCGCAGCCACTTAATCGTGCAAGTCGGTTCAAACGCAATAAGGATTCCTTCAGCAATGGTAAGGGTAGACCCCAAAAATTGGTCACTAATCCGTGCAAGCATTGCTTGAAAAAGGGCATTGCTGTGCAGTTTAGCAGCCAGCACAGTTGCCCAAACTACAAATCGCCTGCATCGATTTCAAAAAATAAGCCGCAAATCGCGCCTAATGAGCGTAAGGAAGGTCGAGAATGGGCCAACTGAATGGCCACGCTGGTATTCCAGCAATCCAATGCAGCTGAGGAGGAAAATGATGAAGCTGGTGCTCCCACCGATGACGATGAGGAAATGGCCGAAGCTCTAACCCTCCTCCAACAATGTAAGCTTTCCCGTGCTGCAACCAAATGCAAACAGTCGAGAACTCACAAAGAGGAAATCGTTATACCTGTAACAATAGAGGGCCAGCGAGTTTGGGCGTTGCTTGACTCAGGAGCGAATTTTTCCTCGGTCGACCTCTCTTTTGCCAAAAAGCACAGCTTTATAATAAACAGCCATGTTGCTGGAAAAATACACTTGGCTGATAATTCCCTTGCGATTGACCGTATTGGCTCTACAAATCAATTGAACGTACAGTATAACAATCGCCGTCTGAAACATAGTTTTGAAATTATGAATCTAAGCAACAACCATGTTATGAGCATTGGTACTGATCTCATGCCTCATTTCGGTATTGGATATACTGGGCTTGTCTCCACTTGGGACAACGGCGCAAAAGAGAACGATGACGGGAATGAGAAAGGAAAGATTCCCAAACCAAACGCGTCACCAGCTGGTACTGAATTGGAGCGTACTCAATTGTTTGAGAAGATTAATCCCCTTTTGGCGGTAAACAAAGCCATACCAACAAATGCTTTTTGCACATTACCAGAGGCTGTTGTACATTTGTCAACTCCTCCCGGGAAAACGGCTTATCGCCGCCAGTACAATATCGCTGAAAAGCATAAACCTTTGCTGAAAGAAACTTTTGACAAATGGCTTGCTGACGGAGTGATACGCGAAGTGCCTCCAGATGCTGCTTATGGTAAGTGGAATAATCCTATTACCCTGGCTCCAAAAAAGTCAGAAAAAGATGGGCGTTACACCTCTTGGAGAGTAGTAATTGACCCACGTCTCCTCAACACTTTATTGAAAGACGAGTTTGTCAACATTCCACTAATCAGCGATATCATGAACACGGTCGGTCAACCTCAGTACAACGTGTTTACCACTTTGGATGCTACCGCAGCATTTCATCGTTTACCAATACATGAACCCGACCAAATTAAGACGAGTTTTACCTCGGTCGTCGATGGCCGTAGGTACTGCTTCGTGGGTTGCCCTTTTGGCATTAAAACAATCAGCAGCAAATTTCAACGCTGTATGAACGTCCTTCTCTCGGACTTAACCTTATGTCGCAACCTTTGTGGATGATATCATTATTTTCTCCGCCAACATGCAAGAGCACATTACTCATGTAGCAACTGTAATTCAACGACTAAGCAACGTCAATTTAGTGCTTAATCCTAAAAAGTGCTGCTTCGCTATGCGAACAGTGTACATTCTTGGATATTGTATATCCGAGGGCGGCCGAAAAAGTTTGGATCCACGTAAGTTGGCCATCATTGACGAAATCCCGACTCCCATTACGGGTAAACAAGTCGCTGCCTTTCTGGGAATGATCAACTTCCACCGAGAGCACTTGGCTAAAGCATCGGTTTTGACCAATCCATTGGACAAATTGCGTAATATTGCCGATTTACGACCAGTTTGGAAACAAGAACATCAAGTCGCATTTGACACGCTCAAGCAGATGCTAAAACAAAACATTGTCCTTTACCAACCTGACTTTTCTCGTCAATTTTATGTCGTCACTGATGCTAGCCGAACTGGCATCTCTGCCGTACTGTATCAGTTGGATGACGCTGGACACAAACGATACATCTCCTTCAAGGCTAGATCCCTATCGACTTCCGAGCGGAATTATTCTGTGACAAAATTAGAACTCCTTGCTATTGTGTTCGCACTCAACTCTTACCATACAGCATTATGGAGCAACAAATTCACTGTATTCTGTGATCATCGTAGCCTTACGTATCTAAATTCTCAGAAAGAGCTCAATCCCATGCTCACAAAGTGGCTTGACCGCATCCTGGATTATAATTTCGACGTCGTCTATCTGCCCGGCATACACAACGTTTTGCCTGACGCTTTATCCCGCCTTTTCCCTCTGGCAAAGTTGCTGGGGAAGGGTGAACCCGCAGAGCTTTCTAATCGCACCAAACAAAAAGTAGAGCCTGCAAATCGCTCTGCGAAATTGATCCAGGAAGCCGTGGTACCTCCTGTCGAGGACCGCCACGAATTACTTATGGAATCACATTTGTTTGGTCATTTTGGCGCTGAAGCCATTATAAAGACCTACATCACAAGGGCCTTCATTGGCCGAACCTAAAAGAAGATGCCCTAAAAATCACACAAGCGTGTCCACAGTGTCAGAAATTCAACGTAATGAGAAAAGGTTATAATCCTTTGCGCCCAATTAGCGCTGAAATACCTGGAGATCACTGGGCAATTGATTTGGCAGGACCCTTGCCACTAACAAAGCGTGGTAATGTTTACCTCTTGGTCCTGGTGGACGTTTGTACAAGGTTCTGCATATTACGTCCCATTCCAAACAAACAAGCCGACACAATTGTTAAAGAATTAGTCCAAATTTGGTGTGATTTCGGACCTCCCCGCATCTTACAATCTGATAATGGCACTGAATTTGCTAACAGATTAATGGAACTATTTGCGGAAACAGTTGGCTTTGAACGCAGACTTATTACTCCATATTTTGCCTCAAGCAATGGCACTGCCGAGAGGTGGGTACAGTCTGCAATTAGAGGCATCAAGAAAAGACTTGACGGTGCTATAGAAGACTGGGACATATTTGTTCCCACGATGCAACTTGCACTGAACGTAAAAGTCTCAGAACGGCATAAGTCCAGACCTTTCTCTCTAATGTTTGCTCGCAACATGAATGAGCTCAAAGATTATCGTAATGATAAACCGAAGAAACCGTTAAGTGCCCAAGAAATGTTGAAAGTCATAAAAAACATGGAGGAAGTCATATTCCCGGCAATCAATGAGCGCACAAACACAATTAATGAAAACTGGAAAAAGCAGTTTGATGAAAAGCACAAAATAGTACGTTTTAAGTCAGGCGACCAAGTCATGGTCAGAGTCCGTGAAAAACAAGGCAAATTTGATGCCGAGTACGAAGGTCCTTACACCATAGTTCGCATGACTAAAGGTGGATCTTATGAATTAAGAGACATGCAAAATGACTTAGAGCGCAGAGCTTACACACCTTCTGAACTGAAACTAGTTTTGCAAACTGAAGAAAATTCCAGAGAGCGCTTCGTCGTGGATCGTATTGTAGCTCACAAAGTAAACAAAAATGGGTATTTGTATAAAGTAAGATGGAAGGGGTATTCGGCATCCCATGATTCCTGGGAGCCACCGTCTTCGTTTGATGATACCATTACCATAAGCTCTTACTGGCGTCGCATCGGCCAGAATCCACCTCCACTAAACAAGAAACGTAAGACTGACAATGCCCAAAACGGTCGAATTACTCGTAGTCAAACAAACGATGGCAAGCGCCACCGTAATTAAATCTAACGAGACCCACTCAGGCTCTCTGCAAGCATGCCGTCCACTTGAAACCGGCTAAGAGCCTGGAGGAGGGTGATGTCGTGTCCTGAGTGATTTGTGTCGCGATATCAAAAGTAGAATAATTTTAGTAGTGAGGGCCACTCCGCTGGCAGTTTGGTTTATACAGACGTACACTCGTATTACGAATCGTTGTTCTTTTCTCTGATAAAGTTCACTACCTTCGAGTCTCACGACTTATTATCGTCTGTTTACGCCATCCACTGCTCTTACCAATGTCCTACAGTGGCCTATACCACGAACGGGCAAGGATGTAATGCGTTTCATGGGGATCATCAATTATTTCCGCAACCATATTCCAAAGGTTTCTGAGATCAGTGCGCCACTCGATGCGTTACGTTCCGCTGGATCTTTGAATCAGCTCTGGACTGACGAGCATACTGCCTGCTTCAATAAGCTGAAAGCTCTGTTAGCTGAGCGTACCCTCTCGCGATACCCAGATCTCTCATTACCGTTTTACGTGGCTACTGATGCATCCAACTACGGGATTGGCGCCGTCCTCTTTCAAATGAACGATGGTGTGAACAATATGTATCGTTTATGGCTCGCTCTCTCAGCAAATCCGAACGCAACTATTCAACAACCAAACGAGAGCTGCTAGCAGTTGTATATGCGCTACAGAAGTTTCATCAGTATCTATGGGGAAATCCATTCACCCTATACACCGATCATAAAGCGCTGACATACCTACATACCCAGAAGATTGCTAATCCTATGATGATTAACTGGTTAGATACTCTTCTCGATTATTCCTTCCAAGTGATTCATCTACCAGGTATTGAGAATGTGCTGCCCGATAACCTTTCTCGCTTGTTCGCCCCTGCCGACCAGCTGGAGGGGGGTGATGTTCCTATTATACGGTCAGCAAAGAAAAATCCGTCCAACAAACGTGTATTCGTCATCAAGCCTTTCGAATTTCCACAAGATACGATGTGTCCACCTGAGGCCGAACGTCCAGCATTGTTGGAAAAGGCACACTTAACGGGCGGTCATGAAGGAGCAGAGCATATTGTGCGATCGCTGCATGCCGATGGTGTCCACTGGGCAAACTTGTTCCAACATGCAGTAGAGCACATACGATCATGCATTCAATGTCAACGTTACAACATTGGCAAACGAGGTTTCAATCCCTTGCGACCAATATACGCATACTTACCAGGTGATCACTGGGCAGTTGACTTGATTAACTTTCACCGCACTTCATGCAAAGGAACAATTACATTATGTCTTTGTCGATGTGTGCACACGCTTTTGTATACTGCGCGCACTACCAGACAAGGCGGCCGATACCATCATTGAAGTTTTCAAGTCTGTGTTCTGCGATTTCGGACTACCCAAGATTATTCAGTCAGATAACGGAAGCGAATTCAAGAACTTCAAGATGAAGACCTTTGTTGAGAATCTGGGAATTGACCACCGACTTACTACGCCTTATCACCCACGCGCTAATGGTGTTGCCGAACGATGGGTGCAAACCATGCTGAGTGTCATTCGCAAGAAACTACAAGGTGCTGGTAAAGACTGGGATTTCTACGTTCCCAGTACACAGCTGGAAATCAACAGCCGCATTTCTGAGAGGTTGGGTTCCTCCCATTCTCCCTCATGTTCGCGCGACGAATTAACGAGCTGAAAGACTACCGCGACAAGAATGCTGTTGAAAAACGCGCGTCCACACACGAGGAATTAATGGAGCGTGCCGCGTATATGCACGATGTCGTCTTTCCTGCCTTGAAACGAAAAGTGGAAGAGCATGGAGATAAACAGAAGAAAAAATTTGACGGAAAACATCACTTGACAGACTTCCCAGAAAGGAGTCATGTGATGGTCCATGTACAGAACCGGAAAAGCAAGCTAGCTCCGATCTTTGAAGGACCTTATACCGTGCTACGCAAAACACAAGGAGGATCATATGTGTTGCAAGACGAAACTGGAGCGTTAATGCCTCGCGACTATTCACCCTCTGAGATGAAACTGATCAATCAAGACGAAGTTGTCCCTCAAGATGAATTATATGAAGTACAGGCCATCATTGCACACAAAGGAAAGCCAGGAAACCGTCAATATCGCGTACGATGGAAGGGTTATGGACCTGAAGATGATCAATGGTTGGCACCCAACAAATTCACCGATCCTGGATTCATCATCGAATACTGGCATAGACTGGGACAAGATGAAAAGAATGCTGATGTACCACCCGAAATTGAGTCATCGCACAAAAAGGATAAAGTACCCAGCAAGAAACGATCACGATCTGACTATAACAAGGCCGACAAGAATTTGAGAAGAAGTCAGAGACGACGATCTTAATTTACTCAATATCCCGCAATCGACCATACTCCCTACAATTCCTTCACGATTGTCCCAATCTGGAGGGGGTAATGTCGCATAGGTGATTGCAAGAGCACCAATGAAGTGAATATCCATGGCAATGATGTAAAGAACTGGAACAACTGCAATACAGAAACACGACTCAGCCAAGGGAAACACGATCATACATAGCCACTAGATCCATATCCACAGTCTTTTCTCCTCTATTTTTTCCCACTGGGTTTTTTGAGGTTTTACCGACGTGAGGATGGTCTGGGATTCAGCTACAGGAACGAATGAAAAGTTTTTCTATGACTTGTCAAGTACCGCACCCCAACAACTCCTCTTATGGAAATTTCCAGGACAATTGACCCATGTCAATCGGGCGGAATCTATTTTATCCATAACAATATATAAACAACTATGTAGTGTAGGAGTAAACAGCGAGAAGAATTTTTCTTTCTATTAAAAACACCTCCAAGAGTCTCATTGTACTTTGACAGTCTCTACAAACCTTATTTACCACATCATCTTGCGCAAACTACGGAAGGGAATTGTCAATATCCGTGCATCTCCGCAGCGGCTTACTCAGTACCGTAATGCTTTTGACGGCATGTTTGAGGTGGAGGAACAGGTCACCAGTAGCCCTCTCGCTTTAATCCTAGACGTCCGCACTCGGTGGAATTCCACATACGAGATGATTCAACGGTCGCTGGAGGTCAGACGCGCATACAACAATACTTGTCACAACATTCCAGGACTTGAACAATATGTGCTGTCTGATGACGAATGGTTGTGCTTGGAGAAAGTTTCATTATTGCTTCACGAATTTGCCAAACTGACACCACTGCTCTCTGGCGCGACATACCCAACCTTGAACCTTGTAATTCTCTCATATAACCGGTTGCTTGACCATCTGGAAAACTTTGAGGAGGACTGGAAAAATGTAAGCGAGGTTACAGTGAAGCGATTCCAGACACCAAACTTAATATGTTGATTCATAGGAATGGCCCGCGCTATCAGAAGCAGCACGCTGTGGATGGGCAAAATTAAAAGGCTACTACTGCAAGGCCGAAGGACATGCCTTTGCTGTCGCGACTGCTATGGATCCACGGCTGAAATTCCAATGGTGGGAGGACGAGAACTGGGGACACTTCGGTGACGTTGCGAAAGAGCAAGTGCAAGCGACCTGGGAAGCGTACAAGCCGATTGCTGGTCATGAGTCGTCCATTTGCAATCCAGATGCCTTAATCAGGAGGCCGCAAAGGATTGCTGACCAGCTGCAGGCATACGTCTCCGCAAATTGTATATTTGATGAGACAAACGGTGTCAATCAGGAGCTTGTTCTCAACTACTGGCGCGGCGAGGTGAACGAATGGAAAGAGCTGAAGACAATGGCGCGCAGATACCTGGCAATACCAGCATCGTCAGTCAGTTTGGAGCGCACATTTTCACGAGCAAAGCATTACATTCCAGCATCAAGAAATCGGCTCAATCCTGCAAAGCTTCGCGAGAGTGTACTTGTCAACTCGTGGTGTACATATTTCGGCGAGTAGATGGGCGTTAGCAGGCGGCAAACTAAAAAAGATTGTTTATGCTAGAAAGATGTCACCTTAAGCGTGAGTCTCGTAAATAAATAAAAAAAGCTTTCGCGTCGCTGTAATTGCAGCAATTAACATCGATTAATAATACTTTGTTGATGGTTTCGCAGTACAATTACGTACGCGGTTTCTCTGAAGGCAGACCAGCTTTGAAATGTGGTGGGCATGGGTGCAAAATTAAATTGTTCAGCTTGTGACCATCACCCAGCCACAACCATAGGCATAACTAGCTAGTCTGAAGCCATTCTGCCAGACATCAGAAGCGTTCCAAATGGCTCCCGCGTCAGCAATTATACCACTTTGCCTTCTATGGATCAGACCCTCCAACTTTTTTAATTCCTATTGGGATTTTCTGTTCTTTGACGCTTAATTTTTTGCTACAACTGCTAATGTCATCTTAAAATCAACTTCGGTTTTCACCTTTCTCCGTTCTGACAGTATTGCCGAATGGCCATATTCTTTCCAATTTCGCTCTATTGATGTGTTTTAATAAATCTCCTCATTTCAGCATTACAGATCACGGATTGGGACGGATTGGGACGGATTGAAGCGGTGTGGATCCGGATTGCAATTTGCAATCCGTTTAGCAAACAGATCGGATTCGGTGTGAGCAATTCGATCCGCGGTGTGGATCCGGATTGGATCCAATCCAATCCAGATCCGTCAATGAGAAATGCTAGTCTGCAGATCCTTTCCGCTTTGATAACAATGTAGGGGGGGCGTCGGGGGGGATGCAGGTGGTTCTTGATTTGTTTTAGAGCTTTCCAACGTGTTCGCAATTAATGGTGGAATTGTCGATCCAATAAGATAGGGGTAATCACGTGACAAATTTGAAAAATATAAAGAGAGCTGGAATCCGCCGCGCGCGGTGCTCGACAAGGTCTCTCTCGGATAGTATAGTTCAAAGATTATTTATTCTATGGCTCGTAAAGGTAGCATCCATTAGGCAATCTACCGGCCAGTAATGCTAAGGGGGTGGAGGGGGAGTATTAAATAGATATAAGTGAGGGAGTGATCACAGGAAAAACCCATCAGGGACGAAAAAACCTGCGTGCAGGGAAGAGAGAAAGAGATGAGGAAGAGGGGACAAGTAAGAATGGGAGCTAAGCTACACGGACAAAGAAGCGAAAAGAGGACAGCCGTTAATCGGCGTCGGAAGTAGTGCGGGTGAAGAACTCTTCAAGGGCAAGTCCTTGAGGAGGTTCACTGTCAAATTCTGCGTCAGGATGACAGCAAGTGTCTACATCCCGAAGCGCGGAAAGAAGCATAGGCCACGTACGTCGCCAATGGCCTTGCTTCAATCCATGAGCGCGCTTGGGTAGTGCATTCATGATCGCATCAAGAGGATGCTGATCATCGCCAACGGGGCCAGGAAAGCTCTCTTGCAGGAGCTGGATCATCGGGCCAACGAGATCGCAAGTGATAAAGTGCCGTCGGCTGGCGGTCACCCCACAACGGCAGGTCTTGAGGGGGTGCGGTGGTAACCAGTGCATCCGCCACTTGACGAGACGGTGCCGGGCGAGGTTGCTGGCTGGCAGATGCAGGATCGGATCAAAGCGCCATTCCTCCAGTGCACGGGCCACAGAGGAAAACTTTGTGCGACGTGACGTAAGCTCCAGGTCAAAATGATGGTCCAGGATATGCGTCATCGGGTCATGCGGAAGGGGGGCTTGGCGGGTCAAAATTTTGTGGTCGCGCCAGGGCGCATTGTTCATCAGGTTATTCCACAATTCCACGGGGTGGTGACGCCGCAGAAAACAAGTGACGAGACAGGCCAACAATGTCGACGGAGGCACAGAATATGCGCGGCAAAGGAACTTGAACACCAGAATGCGAGCGCGGAATGTCATGGACGGCAATGCCCCAAGATGCAACGGCATTATCGTCGGCGTGGTCGCTAGCGGGTCAGTAACGTTCAGCGCCAGGCGAATGCAACGTCTCTGAGCCGCCTCAAGCGTATGACGCTGTGCAGCAGTCAGCGTGATAATGGCGAGCCCGTATTCAAGAATAGGGCGAATAAAGGTATGGTACAGCCGGAGTGTGACACCCAAGCCGAAGCCATACTGATGAGCGCCAAGCGCATGCAGAAGTGACATGGCGGCAGTGGTCTTGGTGGCGTTGGTCTGTATCATGCGGGTGGTGTCAATACCGTTGGCGTTGAAGGGGATGCCAAGGTATTTAAACCAAGGCACTTGTGCAATATTTTCTCCATATAGGCGATAGTGGACGTGAGGATCGCCGTTCACGATCGTGCACTTGTTTGGGTGCCAGCGGTAACCAAGGCGGGAGGAGTGGAGTTCGCACATGGCCAACAGCAAACGGACTTCGTGGATGAGCCAAAGATGGCGACATCATCTGCGTAGAGCAGCGAGTTGATCGGGACAATCTCGGTATCGGAGCGTTCAGGATCACGTAGCTGCAAACGAGGCAACAGCTGGACAGATGCCTCGGTCTGACCAGCAGACGGTACAGCACGGATCATCAGAGGACAGAGATGCCAAGACGCAACGTCTTTGGCAGGCTGTCGATGAACACGGCGTATAGGATGGGGCTGAGGATCGAGCCTTGTAGGACGCCTCGCCTGGGACGGATCGAACGTGACTCAAAGTTCTGGAGGATGACCGACACCTGCACGTCGTTGAAAAGGTGGCGGACCAGCTCGAGGAGGGGTGGGCGGAGGTGATCGGATAGTGCGTCCCATATGACCTGCCGATCAACAGAGTCATATGCCGACTTGATGTCGAGGAATGCGACAACCGGCGAGCTGCGGAATTCGCGGCGATATTGGCGCATCAACACTTGCAAGTTGAAGGCCTGGTCAAGAGCACCGCGACGAGAGCGGAATCCACCTTGCGCGACATCGAGGGGAGGCATTTCTTGCAGGATGTCAGGCAAGAGGCATCGCTCAATGAGCTTGTGGAATGTGCTCGTGAGACTGATTGGTCGGTAATTTGCGGCAAGGGTAGGGTCGCCTTTCTTGTGGATCGGGACGACCTGGGCTGTACGCCATTGCCGTGGTACGTGCGACCATCGCCAGCAGAGTGCGAGGAAGGGGGAAAGCACCAGAGCAAGGGGGCGTGCAATGGGCTTAAGCATGGCGCCGGTAATATGGTCGGAACCAGGCGCCTTGCGTGGGGAACTTCCTTGCGAATGACACGGACAAGTCGATTCACAGGGAAGGGGGATGAACCAACATCGTCGAGGTGATCATGACGATGAGGGGGAGGACGAGGATCATCACCGCCAAAGACGCCAGCGAGATGGGTGATCATGGTCTCGGCGGCATGATCAGGACCAGCAGGGTGGGAGAAGACAGTCGACGGTGTGCGGTTTCGCCGCATGCGCTTTACGACACTGTTTGCCTCGCTGGAACTGTGGTGCTGCATCCGCTGGCAAAACAGTTTCCACTGTTGCGAACGAGCACGGCGGATGGCGACCCGGAGGGAGGTTCGAGCCGCAGTATAGGCCTCCCAATGACGAGCCCGGTCGATGGTGTTTGGTGCACGCAGCCACTGCTGGTATTTGTGCTGTCATACATCAGCAAGCTTCTGCAGGTCGTCGGACCAGAACCACTTCCAATGCTTGGGACGGATTGTGCCGCGTGTGACACTCTCATCCAGCGCCGCGTAGATGCAGCTAGTCAGCCGCTCGCCGATCCTCTCAATCCCATCGACGTCGACAAACTCTTGCTCGGCACACGTGCGGATATCTTCTTGGAGGGGCTCTACGTGTTGGGTGAATTTGGACACGTAGAGTTCCAGGACATCGGGTTCTTTCAAGCGCTGGAGTTTCCAGTGTTGGCGAGGCGCGTTTGCAGCAGGCAGTCTGGGCACTGCCATTGCTGTGAAGAAACGGAACACGCACAGATGGTGGTCGGAGCTCAGCGACAGATCGTCGCGCACAGTGAGCGAAGGTGCGACGACGGCATCGGTCTGCGACACAAAGAGATCGATGATGCTGTGGCCAACATTGGGCTGGTAGTAGGTGGCCTTACCATGCGCCAATGTTTCGTTCCAGACGTGGAGGCCATGACTGATAAGCCAGTCGTGAAATGCCGGGGCGCGGGGGTTGGTGTCGTGATCGCCTAGCTGGTTGCCGAGGCGAGTGTTGAGATCTCCGAATACGATGGTGTTGCTGTCGATCGGGAGGCGGTTGATGATGGACGTGTATGTGGCGAGGTCGAGTGATGGTGGGAGGTAGAGTCCGTGGAGCGTGAGTGGCCCAATAGAGCATGATATGGTGTACTCATTGGGGTGTTGATGTAGATGAACATGGAAAGGGAAGCCAGGACGGATCAGGAGCGATAGCCCGCCAAAGCCCCTTCTCGCGTTGCCTGGAATCCGCGCATAGTTGTGAAATTGCGCCCATGATGTTGTGAGTGTGCCTTGAGTGAGGTAAGTTTCCGTTAATAATAATATATCTACATTTTCTTCTAAACAATAATTAATCAACTCATCAGGCGAGCGATCGATGCCTGATGCATTGAGTTGTGCAATCGTGAGCTGATCACACATTAATTATTGGTCGAAGCGGAAACTGGGCTGTTGTTCGGGGTGTCGGTTGTGGCGTCCTGCGCAATTGTCTCCTCCATGACATCGTCACCGTCCTCCCTGGTTTGCTGGATCGGTCCGATGAAGCTAGAAGCTGCTGTGGATGGTAAGATTGCTTTTTGTCGGCGCATAGGTGGTGGGCGTTGCTTGTTAAATTCTGCAAGCAATGTGGCGGGCAGAACATGCGGTCCCGTATAGCTGGGGTCAGCAAAAAAGTGAGCAACGGCACGACCTACATGCGCCTTGTGGGTGGCCAGACAGGTGCGCAGGATCCGACGTTGGTGAAGGTCAACCGCCTTTGCCGCTTTGTCTGCAGGAGAGAGTGTGTCCCATTGGGGATCCATAATATTTGATGCCGAGATGGGATCAAAGGTGACAGGGAAAATGCCGCCCTTTTTCAGGCATTCTAGGAGTTCCTCCTCATAAGAGCAGTGGACGAGCAGCCCGACTATCCCTTTGGTGGGGAAATGAATGTCAATCACTCGTGCCTGATT